>JAQFXY010000094.1:0-63711 GCA_034693865.1 Ceratophysella sigillata
ATCGCATTACAAACTCGCATTACGCGCTATCCACCATTTCAATCTCTTTAACAATTACTCCATCTTATTTAATCAATTTATGGTTACTTGGTGGAGCTCCGTTTTGCAGTGATCAAATGCGCGGTTAGCAGAAGCCAAAGGCGACGGATTAGCTTGTATATGTATAAAGGTACTTATGCTTACCTGACAAAACTGGAAGGTTATTCAATTTTCCAGCACTGGGACTGGGAATAATCACTAATCATAATCACGCACTACAATACAAACTAATAATGTGCAACTACGTAACTAATTTTTAAAAAATTTAAGAGAACCTAAAGCAGCTTCCGTTCACGATTAAACTCAGACCAGCAAAGACTACTCTGTTCAAAAATGTCAAACACTGACAAACTGACAGCCTGTCTTCAGCCAAATGTGATTTTAGCTTTCCCAAACTTCTTCATACCTGGAATATCCCAAATATTAAAGTATAAAATGTGGAACTTACGACGACGGTGACTATAGCCAAAGAGGCAGAAAGTTAGACGATACCGATGACTAATTGGCTCAACCAATCAGATAAGGAGTCATGTAAAACTTGAACTATTTTTCATTCATAAAACGAACTTACATGAGTCCGGCGCGGCGGTTTTCTATACTCGTCGTTGTACGCCGTACATATTATGTACCATCTTCTTGTGGAATTGAAAATAATATTATGCTAAAGTGAAGGGAGATTAAGACACCGTCGTCGTTCGTCCGTCTCATCTAAAAAGGTTTTCATGCTCCGCTTGTCGCAGGATGGATAGGTAGTTATTTCAAACAAACGTATTTGAAGCCTAGCGCATAGGAATTCTCTAATTCTCCCTAATTTAATTATGTTTATGAACTAGACCTGGACTGGAGTTCCAGACGTCTTCGAAATAATTAATAAGCAAGTCGATTTTTTTTGCTCACAGCTAACGAGAAAAAAAAATCTGAAACTCCGTTTACTCAACTGTATTTGAACTTTATTCTCTTATTTTCTTGACTTAAATACATGGCATGCATTAGGATACCTAAACATTTCATTTGGCATAATCACAACAATTCGTCACAATCAATTAGGTAATTCTCAAAATGAAATGTAGCAGTAGTTTTGTAAGGCTTTAGGAACAAAGCCTAATAATTAAAATTATAAGAAAATACAGGACAATTATTAATTTGTTCGTTGGAAATTGGAAAGAAAAGGACGTCCAAGCGTCATTTTGTTTGTCAAATAACAAGAATAATTGTAACAATGTTTCAGAATTTGTCTTATAATTACTCTCCTTTGGGCATTCCAGTTTTCTCCATTTGAATCTTACAAGTTGAAGTCTACATACTCTATCATGCACTCTTCATATTATACGTAGGTATGTATTTATTACAATTATAAGTTATAAGTATTCGTTTGGCAACTTTGTATGGACTCGAATCACTCTATTATTCGCCGTTTCAAATTGCTTTGTCTATCAACCTTAAAAGTATGTACGTATAGAATTTCCGTAGAAATGTCCAGGGTTGGAACTGACTAATTTAATACATTATCTTCGTCTAAGGTACAACTAAAAAGTATATTTTGTTCAATTTTGAAACCACGGACTGCATTTAATATTATGTAGTAACTAGTCTTTTTTAGGCTTGTTGTAACGCAATACGGATTGGGAAAGACTAACGTTTGCAGAAATGGAAGAAAGTATATTTCTGGAACTCTAACCAGAATCTATCATGCCTTCCAGCGCTCCAACCGAGCCTGAACATACCATTTGAACTATATAGTAAAATGATTAATATAAACAAGGGACATTACAGAAGAACTCGATATTAGGAAATAGCCCGATGTAAAACGTGTACGTATAAAGAATATAATGTAATACTCCAGTCAATATAATGCTGAACGTTATCCTACAATTTACCTCGGTAAGTATTCAGAATCTAAAAAAATCCGAGTACAGCCTTTTATCATGAAAACATTAATCCTCCATCTGTCCTAATTATGTAATGGTCGTCGGATCAGCTCCCGTCGTACAGGCACAATAGGAATATGACCACACTACCGCTGAAGCAAGCGGTATGAGCAACAGGTTTAACACTAGCACTCTCGTTAAATTACAATATCGCTGGCCTCGAAATCATTCGAATGGAAGACATTGGCTGTCTAGACGTCGGAAGATCCAAAAAAGATGGCCAAGTCCTGGAATCCAATTCTATCCTGTGGCTCTTCCGCCCAACACTGAAGCATCACTTCGTAAACACTATCTGGACACGCCTCCGGCTGTTCCATCCGTTTCCCAGCAAGAATAAGCTCGACGACCTACAAAATTAGTAGAATACTTAAGAGTTGGTAATAATCCAGCTATGCTCCGCCCCGCCTGACATTATTTTATAAAGCTTCATACAGTTAAAATCCAAGAGAAATGCTTGCAAAGCGCACGAATACAGTGAACGTCAAAACAATTTTGAACATTGAAGGTAATTTAATGGAGCTAATTGGAACGGTAGCATTAAGCTTTCAAATGAACAATTATGAAAATTCCAACTCACTTCTCTTCCTTCGTAATCAACCCACGGGACTTCACCATACGAATACATTTCCCATAAAGTGACACCAAAGGACCATACATCACTGGCATGAGAGAATTTCCCGCGAGTTACCGACTCGGGTGCATACCTAAAATTAAACCATGACGATTTTGTAATTATTCGGCAAGCATCTATTTTCTTAAAGTTATGGAGAAATGTGTACCATTTCACAGGCCAATGTCCTCCCTCGGAGGCAGTATAATAATCCTGTTCCTCCAATTTACGAGATAATCCAAAGTCGCTTATTTTAGCCAAGTCCATTCTGTCCAATAGTATGTTCCTCGCAGCCAAGTCACGATGAACAAGTTTTCTGTTCAGATAGACCATACCTAAAAAATGGGATTACAAAGCAGGAGAGTTAAATTGTGCGAAAAATGTCAATTATGGGATGATTATAGTATACTAATTAGGTACACACCTTTGCATATCTGATGTCCCCAGAGTCGGAGCGTGTCAACTGAAATACCGTCCCTGTTTTCACGTATGTAAGTCTGCATCGAACCAAGGCTCATGAGTTCTTGCACCTAAATTACGTATATTATAGGATGAATAGGTGCAATTTAGTAATTTAGTAGTGAGTTATTCACATGCGTACCATCATATATTTTCGTGGCTCGAAACAAAAACCAATGAGCTTAACAATGTGCTCGTGTTCTAGTTCCATCATAATTTTGGCTTCCTTAAGAAACTCGTCTTTATTCTCTTCAATGGAGGACATGTACACGTCATTGAGCCTCTTGACAGCTACTGCCATTTCAGGCTTTCCAGGAATCCGCAGGATGGCTGCATTAACAATCCCAAAATCCCCATCTCCCAGGCTCTTCCCGAGTTCAATCCAGTCTGAAGGAATCGACTGACCAATTTCTGTGAATTTTGAAATATCATAAATGCTTTCAAGAGTATAAGGGTTACTACTAATTCAACTATTAATCCTAGTAGTTTAGCAAAACTCTAACTCAAATTAGCGCTTAGAGATACAGCATTATAATTCAATAATTCTTGAAAAACGGTTCAATTATTACCCGTCATCACTCCAGATTCATTATTGTTGAGATTTAAAAGGTTGAGAGAGTTGAGCCCACAGGGTGAGGATCTAGGAGTTCGTCGAGGCAAAGGTGGCGGAATCAAGGAAGGACTTGTAGACCTACGAGTTGTTCGATTAAAAGATTGGTTCGGACCAACAGGAACTTGGAGAGTGACTGGTAGACCATCAATCCATCTCGAATAATGATCTACCATTTCTGCAAGCGAGGGAAAGTATGGGCCGTCCTCAATAAAGTAAAACTCGTTCTAAAATAAATCAGAGATTTCTATGAAGACAACCTTGTGCTAATGAAGGCATTATTTCGTTTGTCAGACAGAATTACTACCAGCGAGTTGACCAGTCAGAAGCATCGAAGCACTTGCTTGATACAACTTATCATGTCCCAAGTCCAAGTCCAAGAAAATGACTGGCCGACGCGGTTGGAACAATGTGTATTGTGAATGTAATGCCAATGCGCTGTATTTTGCTGAAATATCATAAATATCTAAAAGTAAATATCTTACATGTTTTTCAACACCAAAATTCTTCACAGTAACAACATCGCTTTCATTGTAAATGATGCAAAGAGCGTATTTGTATTCTCGTTTGGCCGACCGACGAATTAGGAAGCATGCTTGTTCTTTGTTTTCATTCTGTGCTAGACACTGTTCCAGCAGATCTCCGGCCCAGCGTCGTTCCAGCTCACCATGATACCACTGGTTGCGTTTCCACATAGGCTCGCGTGGTTTGTACGATCCTGCAAAAATTTGAAATAGGTTAAAGTCATAAGCTACAACTGCAAACTACGTAGTCCAAATTCTCCCTTCGCTCCGCTGGCAGCATGTCCTTTTGAAGGGCATCCTTCAGACCTCCGAGAGGCATGTCTAGTTTTCGACACAGCTGTAGCTTTAGTTTGAGCGTATGCGTTTATATTTTGTAATTCGCTGGATATTCGCGGTTACTCCGATATGGCGATGCATAATACGCTTCACGCTTCTAAGGTTCAAGTGTGACAGCTAATTAATATTCAAAATCAGAACACTTACTCAGATACTCGGCTGTGCCCATATGGTTTCCTTCCTGAGCAAGATCAAGAGGTATTTTATTTTCAGTAGTACGAGGTCTTAACGCAGCTCCATACTGCAAAAGAACTTGAACGCAATCAATATGGCCATGTAATGCTGCTTCATGCAGAGGATGGAAACCTGTGAAAATACAGTTTCCGAATCATTGTTAGTAGAGCTTTGAATTATATGGAATAGTAAGCTGGTTAACGGTTACTTACGATCAGACTGACGGCAAGAATTTCCGGTTGGACTGGCACCCTCTCTCAATAATATTCTCACAGTTTCGGAACGATTCAATTCACATGCGTACTACGAACACAGAAATTTGTTTAACATTTACTCATATTACTTACTTGTTTCTAAGTCATGTCTAATTTGGTAGCTTCTAAAGCTCACGGCGGATGATCTGATTTTAAACTACTCATTTTTAATTATTTGTCTGCATATTGCACACAGTTGATATCGGGTGAACAATTTGTAATCTATTTGTAACTTATACTAGGATTCCAAAGTAGGAATAGAACTTACGTGCAAAGCCGTATGACCAAATGAATCTCTGGCATCTATTAGTTCACTCAGCCCAGCATTAATGAGCATCTCCAGAATTGTATTGTGACCAGATTTACTGGCTAAATGCAAGGCAGTCTGTCCATGTTCGTTCCTTCCTTCCAGATTCTTATAGCTGGTCTGAAGAAGTTCCTGGACAACGACAGTGGAACCTGATCCGAATATAGAGAATTCATACTCACATTAGTATTTTCTATCTCGTCAAGCGAAGGGCCAGGGCCCATTAAACTAAACCGTATTAACTACAAACACGAAGTTTCACATAACTGACAACTAACTTGAACAACCTTGAATAACTGATCGGTGCAGAAGGTTCGTCGTTCCATGCCGAAGGCAGTCCTTGGGAGGATAATCACAGAGTACGGGCTTAATGAGTGACATTGTTTCATTTTTAATGACCAGCTCAGCCGGGTGGGAGTATGCTTTTATCAATTCGTCAAGTCCGCAAATTATGGTCACGCTTCCTTCATCTAAAACAATAGATTTATACAAAATTATCTAGATAAGTAACTACTTGTGTGATTTATTTACAATTTCTTACCAATTGAGAAATTGGCATCTTTGTTCATGCGGCAAATCTGAATATGATGTACCGCTCCCTTTGAAAAAACTGACAAGGCGTATTGACCTGGTGAACTCGTACTCTCACGGACCAAATAAGTACCCTCCTCGCCTAATCAAAAATCGATTAATAGTTCATTATTCACTGTATTGCACAAATCTTAAAGAATGTAAATTCACAGAATGAGAAATGTTTAAGTACCATCTTTCTCCAGCATCTCTTCCGCCACTTCCCGGCTCAGTTTTCCATGGTACCACATCACAGCCGGCTTCGGGACCTCATTCCTAACCGATCTCGACTGCAGCGGCAAACACTCCGTCATTTTTTCAAAAAAAGTCAATACTTCCTGCTCCCTCGTCAAAGTCCGCCCAAAATGTGACTAGGAGTCGTGCTGTTTAATGAAATGTCAGTTGACGTTGATAGTGACCGTTGCAAATAGACCTCTTCCTCAGCTCCACGTATCACGTATCGACATTCGTCCGCTTACTTCTACAATTACCTATACCTTAATTTCCAACCACCTAGCGCTAGCTAGCACTAAAGAACGGCTTGCATTCACTTTTACAATTATGGGCTCTATGTTGTAGATACATATTCTAACAAGTGATTTTCCAGGTACTTACTACATTGATCAATTGTAACAGGGCACAATTCTATAAACAAAACAACAATGCACAATGGAATAAAATTACAGTTAAAATGAGCATACAAATACTGCTCCGCACTTAGAACTGCTTGGTCAACACTTGGTATCCGACTTCATTTATAAACAAATGACAGAGACAATGGAGTCGAGGGAACCCGAGAAGTGAAAAGAAGCTATTCATACTATCAACTATCAACTATAAAAAAAGTTATGAACGTCACACGCATTAGTGCAGAGTGCAGTACACTACATAGTACTAAGTACCTTATACATATACTTGGGAATACAATAAGTACTAAACTTTTTCTTATTTAAAATTGTATAGTCTACAATTAGATATTAGATTACAGAATGGAAATGGTTGAGGCTGGGCTGAGATTAGGTGAAGGGTATGCAGAATCCAGATCAGGGTTCAAAAGTCAAAGGAGTGCTTGAGTAAATACAAAATCTTAATCTTTCAGGACTCTTCAGTCTCTTCTGTACCCTTCGATTGAAACTCAAAGTCCAAGTCTTCTTCGGCTGACTGACGAGGAATCAAGTCTAGCGCACTTATCTCCGTGTACTTCTACTTGGCATTATAAACTGCCTATGAGCCATGATCCATGGTACATGATATGTATTATGCTCGCTCTGTGCTCTTGCTCTGCTGCTGTGCTAGCCAGTGTTGCCAGCTTGTAGAATAAGGCACTGCACTACTGTTCGTGGATAGTCCTTTAGTGCATGAGTTATGTCACAATAATATACATAGAATACACTGCATAATTGGATTATTATTATTATGATCATTTCACATGCCTCCTTTTCTCGCCTCTCATAATCATAACTGCAATAGTAAGCTTAAGCTTGCACATGTATAATGCCCATCACTCAAAGATCATAGTAGACGCAGAGTCAGTTTTGTTGGTCCCCTCTCCCCTGCTATGCTCTTAGTCAAAATGTGAATCGATGGGTTAGCGCTTGTTTGTATTTTCAGAGAAATTGTACCAGTGTACGAAGTGTGTGCCGAGTTTTAGCTTATCGGAAATCCTAACCTAACTTGGATTCCATATTGTGTTATTATTTTAGTTAGGTTGGGCTTGCCAGAACGTCCCGTCCCGAGGTTGTAAAAAGTAAATAAAAAGAAGAAAAAGTTATGCTAGGGTAGGTTTCACCACGGCGAAACATCGGTAGATCACACCTGACACTACTAGCCAATTAAAATATTGCATTTATTGCCATTACTTGTGATCGATGTTAAGGATTAAGGACTTGCTACTATGTCACGTGCTATGGACAGCTTCCATTCTTGCCTCCAACTGTGGCCTGACCTGCTTTAGAGTTTGCCTAATTCGATATTCGCTTTAGGATCTTGCAAAAATCTAACCTAACATAAATCGAATTAAGCAAACCACGAACGTTTGTTTCGGAAAAACCTGTCCCCTAACCTACTAAACTTAATGAAACAATAGTAGAAGCAACAATGAAGGTGACATTAGCAAGTCCTAATCCTGACTTCAACCGATCCGATCATTTTGCATTCCCAGTGCACAATAGGTATTATTATTATTATGCAATCATTTTGTGGAAGCCTGAATAAAGGACTGTATATATAGCTTTCATAATCGGAATACAAATTCGTCTATCTCACTGAGAATTTCTTAGAACAAAATATATCTGTCCCAAAATACAAAGAAACTGTAACATGTGAGTAATTCTTTGCTAATCTCTTGCTGGTTCTTATGAAAAGATGCTTTGCTATTGTACATACATTGTATGTATACACATTATACAGAGGTATATGCTTAGGTCGGTCTGGAAATGGATACTGATCTCTCCCTATTCCCTATCTTGGCTCACTGGAATATTTGGTGACTAGGGACTAGGGACAGGGACAACAATAACGATGACGAATGACGATAAAGGATATTGGGCTAGTGAAGAAGTTCCCTTTGGAATAAGAAACAACAGAATGCTCGTCTCTGGATTCATGCTTCGTAATATTAAATATGAGTTAAATATTATGATTTCTTACCTACTATGATTCTTCCATGATCAGAGGTGAGATGATTTTAAGATAAGTGAATCCAAAAATTATTGTTAGAGATTTAATAATGACAAGTACACAGGAGACTGTCGACTGGTCGATTGGCCTATGACCTATGACCTGAATTTGACTGAGAGGTACGGAGTTTGTAAGGCATCGCAACACATAATACCATAACTCTGCTCATAGGAATTTGGCCAACCACGTTCAAGATTGTCGAGTCGTTCTGATATTTTCATATGAATTATATTATTAAATTGTGTTTATAATTTTAACCATAGCCAACTACTATGACATAGTAGTACGCTATGTTTTAACTTAGTAATATTTACGTATAACTATTTGACAATTGATAAGGCCAAAGCGATAAAGGTTTTCTCCGTCGCGTAAAGATCAAGACTATGGATTTCGCTGTGAGCTAACTCGAGATATTGGAATGCAATTTCTTCTACTTTTGTATTTGGCTAAGTCCTCCAAATTAATTTTTTAATAGTGTCAAGTAAACATTTCTAGGTATAATTTGCTCGATTGCTGATCTGCGTCGTTGTTGATGGTTTGTGTATATCGATGTTGTGTATCATTCGAGAAACAGTTTATTATGAAAAATTGGTTTGAAGCGTTAAAATAAAACGCAGCAGGCCGCACATGCACGTGTGATCGTTCCTCTTTCTGAACGCCGCTATTGTGTTTACTTATACATACTCAATACTCATAGCATTATATGTATCATGTGCAGATGGATAATTAATTACCATTCCAGCAGCAGCATAATTTAATTGCGAAATTGGATTGGAGCTGGAATAATTAATCAGTGTAATAATGAGTAATGAAGCACTCAACATCGTGATACAATTTCCTTGTTATCGCTAAAGTGTCCCTATTTAAAATGTAAATGGCAAATCCTTGTTGACTGATTTCGGATTATTTAGGTTTTGATTTGTTAATCCTGCCATGATTTTCGCGAAGAACATACCTTTGTTGCATCAGCATGGAATTTCATTTTCCAACAGTAGAGATTAATAAATTCGGTGATTAGACACGTTGTTGTTAGGGATTGTGCCCTCTGATCTTGAGCAATCCTTCCGAAGTACGTAACAATTGAAAGTGACAGACTAGTACATCCCAAGCCAGCGTCTGTTTCGAATATTAACTATTTGTTATTTCGATTTCAAGGCTTATAATGATATTTCTATCCAATTTTTATCTTTATATTTACCGTTTTTGCCTCTCAATGCAGATTTCCTACACTTCAAACAGCTTGCCCTTCATAAAAATATTGAATGCTCGTTATCAAATATCTATATATTTTATTTGTACTGATTAATGCATGTTGCATAGTCCAGCTATTCTTATCTGACACAGGCGTTCGAATTGGTTTGCCTATTCTTGTATTATTGCACAAGAGAAGAGATAATGGATTGTTTTAAATCCGTAATTAGCATTAGATAGTCCATGGCTTCACTTCCTAAATCATTCCTGATGTCCTTGTCCATTTTCAGTCGGCACTGTTTGTGGAAAAGATCGCACGCAGTGTCCGACCCGGTATTTGATTTACATATTTGGAGCTTTCCGTTAATGTGTCGCATCAGAGTTCGTGATTTCCCCAACCCCTTGTGAAATTTGAATCTATGTCCAAAATATTCTATTTTTTCCAACATTTCAATTGTGTTCAAATGGTGTTGTAAATAGTCTGAGTTGAAAGCTTCACGAGAATTAGTAAAATAGAAATCCGCTTCAGAATGGTGGTAAGTCAAAATCTACTTGACTAATCTAAATATTAAATAAAACTCATATTTTGCGAATACTACACGATCGAAATAATTTTATTGCTATCATCTTCCAGCAGCTGATAATTTCAATTTCACTGTAGGTCGGTGAATTTATAGGCAGCAGATACAGGACAGGCACTAAATAAACTAATAAATGGTTTCACCTTCACTATGTACATAGACAATAAACAACAGATGCAAAGATTCTCATCCTGCACACTTTGGCAATTCGATATTCGATTGTCCTTGTTATAGATGCATAGTAGTAATACGAGCACTTCTTAGTAATAAAATAATTTGGATTCGATACAATATGCAATATGCATTTCTGCATTCTGCCTGCATTATTCTACCGCCACAGTACACACCTCCACAAAGTTTTAAGTTCTTGAATAGTTCAGCGGATATTTTTGCCTAATTCGCTAATACTGTCACTAACAGAAATTCTTCGGACACGACACACTACACCTTCCAGATAGATACTTTTACATGCATCGAACCATTAGATATTTTACAGCACGTCAACAACAATTTTGTACGTAACAATACTAGGCTAAAGACTAGGCGATTACGTTATATCGGCTCACCGAATTACAGACACAGATAAGCTCTATTTTGCACTTTTATCCCTGTTCCAAAGAGTTTTATACCAAATGGTACAGATTCCAGTGACGCCCGAATACTGCATGCACGAATGTAGCATTGATTAAAATTAGCAACCCAGGAATCAGTGCACATCCCTGAACTTACAGGATAGGATCCAGGCTCAGTTGACCACATTGTTTACTTACATATATATACTGCCGAATTATTAAGCCTGTTTTCTTGTTGTAATTGTAAGTAGAAACATGGTCAAGTTCGGATGTTATACTCCAGCTGCAGTTACTTACTTGAATTTTGGGATTGTTTAACAAACCTCAAAACCGGACAGCCAGTAAGATAAATAGATAGCCATAGAAACAAGTGAAAATTATTTAAATTGGTTATACTAGGATATGATCCCAATTACAACAGTGTGGGTTGGTACACCATAGAAGGTAGGAGATACTGTGTACAAATAGTTTAACATAAAATATTAACACTAAAAACAACACAGCTTGCATATTTTACGACTTTGATTCATTTGGATGAAAAGCAATAAATGCAGAACATGGAATGCGAAAGTTTATAGTCTCACTACAATTTCGATGAGGTGTACAATTATAAAAAAACTGATAACTTGGCATACCAAATAGTAGCAGATATTAGTTTGGCAATTGAAGCTTTGAATGAACTCAAACTCAATTTACTGCTGTTCATTAGGAGTTCTTGTGACAGAATCAGTTGAAATTAGAATTTTTAATACACATTGACTAGTGCAAATGTACAAATACTACGTAGAGTTACATAATATACCTAACTAATTTATTTTAGCCGTTTTATTCTTCAGAAATACCTAAATTTAATTTGAATAAGTAAATACAACTTCTTTCTACAGTTTTGTTTCAACTGCCATTAGACTGCTCGAATTTTAATAGGAAATTTACTATCAAATCACGTCATTTCTCACGCTTCGATAAATAACTTAGTCAAGCGTATCCAGTTCCTCATATCCACAGGGGTTCCTAACAGCGGTTCCAAGTTCCTGCAAAGTTTTTTATTGCTGTATTGGGTAATTCTACAATCTTTTATTATGTTAATTATCTTCACGATTTACTAAGTACTTTCGCCATGGATATCGATATTGGCTTTTTGGTAAAGAAATAGATAACCAATAAAATCCCTTAATCTTGGATTCATTCAGACTTTTAAGCAGACATCCAAGAAGTGTCGACTAATTTTGGACACTCAAAACCTCTAAAAATGAACTATTATTTAATTCAACTAACAATAAATATAATTAAATCTACCAACTACTTATCAATTATCAATTATCACTTATTCGAAAATACTTAATATTAAACGCTTCCTAAAAATGAGTTCTTTTGCCCTATTTAAAGTAAAAATACAATTGGTGTTTTTCTGTCCCTAAAAAAATAATTTGTATTATCAGGCGGTTTTATGCTGGTTATGTGGCTATTGTTAGTAGATTCCAAAGAGGTTTAAATTCTGAACATAGGTGCACTATGCCTGTATAATGTACACACACGCTCGTTTGCCTTGTTGACGTCAGGCCTATTGTTTGATCCCGCAATAGGAGATTATGATTATTCGCATTCGGAGTCTCAAAATGGAGAATTGGGATTCTGTGTATAAATACCTCTTTTATTCCCACTGCTGTGCCCAACAATGGGTTTAGGAAGGTCCCCACTAGATACAGGTATCCTATAATCTCTAATTCTAGAACTGTAGTAGCAATAGCTACTTGGGATGACTCCGTGTTATGTTCCCAAGGCTAACAGAGTGGGAAGTAGTGGCTATTGTTGCATTGATTTGCGTGTTTTTGGTGCAGCTGAAAGGGGCAATGTGGTTGCTGGACGTGGATCCTTGGGAGGGCGTGGAGCGACGACGAGAAGAGCTTGTGTCTGGTTGGGAAGTGGTCCGCGGGCGAGTGAGGCGAAGGATGAGTCTCTCTGTATGGAAGTCGTCCAAAAAACAAATCAAGTTCCTCGTTGACCTCCATCTCGAGGAGCTCTCCGCCGTGCCCTTCGTCTCCGGGGTCATCTTCGCCAAACTTCGTCTCCTCCATGGCGGAAACTTCAGGAAGGTCTCGGACAGGTGGGCACTCTAAACAATTACTCCCAAAAGGGCAGAGTCATACATCATATGGTCGTCTGGGACTGGGCATCAATGTAGGTCTGTCTGTCGCGCCATTTAGTGCACTGCCTACATTTCACATGGCTACATAGACACCCCAGCCAGACCCACAATACTGACCTGGGACAAGTCAAGTTGAGCGGAATATGACCTTACACCTTATCGTTAAGAGTTATAAAAATGGACTAGTTCCAGTTAAAAAAGACAAAAGAGTCAAACAATCATTTACATTTCATTTTCTGAGAAAAATTCCTTATGAAAAAGTCTATGATTTGTTTAGAACAAAATAAATTGGTTGTAGGTTGTAGGTACTTATAAATATATAAATTGTCCACTGCTCGGCTGCAGTGGTAGGCACTGCTCGGCTGCAGTGAATTGGTATTAACTATGTAGGAACCAATTTTTTACATGATGCATGATATCATCGGTAAATTCGGTCTCAATTACTGTAAACAGTTCCCGTTTTCATTCGTCTCGGTAATTTTTTTTTTTACCTACTTATTTAATTTATACGGGAAATAGTTCATTTTTACTCTTTACAGTTAGCTTGATTATTGTGGCTTTGACGTGGATGATATTTTATTTACTGGTCTGTTGGGCCCTGGATCCTGTAGAATAGTGAATAGTTAATTGTAGACGGAAACTTACATAGAGTTGGGAATATCTGTCCCATGCCATGGAACCAGTAATAAGTTAACAAACTTTTCGTCAATCCAAGGCAAGGGTAAGGCTTATACACTCCCTTGCCGGGACCCTGATATTGGTATTATTTAGCTTTCAATAATGTTGTAATTAATTAAATAATCAGCCTTCTACACAAACTAATCAAATGGCGGCAATTGTAGAGACGTTTAATATTTGTACTAACAACTACTTAACTGAATGTTTTGTTAAATTTTACGTCTGAGAAAGCAAAGTGTGGGAAGTGGGGTAGGGCTAGAGTACCAACCTGCGTTTGCAGTATTGCCCTCTAAATTGCTATAATAGGCTGTGTGGCTCATTCTTTAATTATTGTTATCTTACTAAATTAACAGTATAGTAAAGTAAATGCCAGTGAATTCAAGTCAAATATTTTCCTTCATTTTCAGAGAGGAAATTGTAGAACATCGAGTGTGCTGGAATAGTCATTTTGAATATGAATGCAAGCTGACAGCGACATTATCAACCGGAATTTTGGATCCATGTTACTGTCGTGTTTCAGTGCGGCGGGTGAGTCTTGCTTCCCGTTTCAAACTTGATCGTAACATTGTGTTAGTTAATAATGTATAATTTTCAATTATATGGCAGACGGGTGCGGCTAGCCTTACCTTCCGTCAAGTCCTCATGTACTAAGTTGGAAGGCTCGCTTCGCTCGCCTACTATATAATGACAATGAATGTGTAATGTAATGTCATGGGGATAGTGTAATTGTAGTGTTGTGCGGATAAACGTTATCTCCTCTGACAATATTTAGGAAGCTCAAGGTGGAAAGAGTTTTCAGAAACTCGGATTTGCTGATATTAACTTAGCTGAATTTGCTGGAGGAGCCCCACAAAGTCGAAGTTACTTGCTGGAAGAGTACACGTCCTCTGCTCGTGCCAATAATGCTTTACTACGAATTACTATTTGTATGAGGGTAAAGGAGGGCGACTTCTGTTTCAAAGTGTGAGTTACTAGCCTACTTACTACTATTATTCAAGGTTATATTGCAAAATCAACGAATAAGTATTGTATCCTGAATGCAATTAATTCATGTGTTTGACTATTTAGTCCTCTGCCGTCGGGACCATCCTATTTAGAGCCTTTGTCCGGGTCTGAAAAAACTGACTCTGAACCTCAGATCGAAAAGGAATCCAACCCAGGAGAGCACAGTAGGCAGAGCTCCTCTTCGGATTCTGGAGTCGTCAGGTGAGTTTAAAGGCCACCCCCAAATTACTTATTTATCAAATTGAATACAAGTAGGTATTTGTAATTCATTTGTAATTATTTAAAACAACACTTAATTTGGCTTGCAGGGAAATGGGATCAGAGTACGGTAGTTTAGAACGGCCGTCGGGTCGTAATTCCGCATTGTCGTCAACCGTCGTAGCTTTAGATAGGGAGAAAGTTGGTTCGTCCAGGGTCGACTCCACGAGAGTGGATCCTGAACACTTAATTGATGAGCTACTTCGTGAGTCGAATTTAGAATCCAGTCCTCATGCAGGTAATTCATTTCATTTTCATATTTTGACATTTTGTATTTAACTTATGTGCATACCGAAATATATTGTTGTCTCAATGCTTCTGGTTCTGGTACGTAGTAACATGGTGATGGGTAATCTCAAATCGGCTTCATAACATTTAAAGCATTGTTTCTAGCTGAGATGAGCGCTGAGCGAGAATTTTTCGCTGTCAGAGACAATTTTATTGTGCAAACAGGTTTTATGGCTCTTCCATTTTAAAATATTATGTCTTCTTTCTCCATATAGATTTCTGGTCAAGAGTCGAATTTCGTCAATAAGTATGTATTCGTGATTTAATTTTAATAATTATCAGTGTTGTGTTTCATTCTCACTTGTGTTGAATTTATTTGACTACGTTGAACGGTAGGTAAAATCTTTCCATCCCGACAGTTGACACTTTACAAATGGGCACTTGTCAAGTACCTGGACCCCTGAGGACAAGGAGTTAACTTTTAGTTTGAAATTAACTTTCTGACTTTTCTGTTCTTACAACACACATTGGGAATAGTAGAATTATTGGCTCAGCCTATTTTGACTTTACGTATCCCAAGTAGAAACCAACAAATTAGTTAAAAGGGAAAGATTTTATTTACTTTCAATCCCAGCACAATTTTTAAACTTGTGTTATTTTAAAAGATTTAAATTCACCTTGCACACACACACTCCCGACATTGAAATATGTAGATTTGAATTGAATAGTTTTAACTTCCAGTGCTTCTAATCTTAAATGTTAGGCTTTCACTAAACCAGCACTCAACCATTTGCATGTTTTGAATTTATTTTGCTACTTACACCTACGCACTAATTGATTATTAATTATATGCTGTAATATTTATGTGTCGTTGATGATGACATTGAAATTGCATGATGCACATACGCACGCATTACACTCAATTCACGTATAATGCTCAATTTACAATTGTGGTTTAATACTGCCGTGTGTTCATACGGTTTAGCATCTCGATATTGACAAGAATAATTAATGGTTCTAGGTGGAGGAGGTTTGAGTCTTTATATCGCCCGGGATGGATCAGCGGCAGTTATAGGAGATTAACACTTTTCAACCCAGGACTTTGATTATATTTATGATAATTTCTTCTCCGCTCTGTTATCTACGCTGGACTCGACATTATTACTGAGCTTTGATGGAGCGACGAAGCTTCAGTGAAGCGGAATATGCTTGATTTGTGAGAATTCTGTTTCTCACAACCTACCACTTAAGATTAGTTGCAAGTTACGAAATTATTCTATCAAATTATTAACGTTTTGCACAGTGATTTTCTAATCGGTGAATCGAGTTGTAATTGCCAAAGTTATTGGATGCGTTTATATTCGGAAAGAGAATTGGATGAATATTTTCCTTGCAATTTCTTTTTCTATTTAAATGTTGCGCTATGGTGTGATTTTTCGAAACCTTATGAAAAGGATTTAAAATACTTTATGTGTTGCTACAGGGTTCTTATTCCTACTGAATGCTTGCTATTTATTTGTTCAACGAACCGTTTATTCAGGCCCTTACGCTTTGAAATAATATGCAGTTTGACTAACGCAGCTCTCTTATTTTTGTGCCTCCACAGTCAATACTTCAATCCCATGTTAAGTTTCTCAATTGTCTGAAGTGTTTATATAAGAATTAAGCATAGAAATTAGTTCAGCTTTCTTTACCATTGTGATCTGTGATCGCTGTTCGGGATATTATATGGATCTGATATCTGACTAAGATATGACCTTATTCACTACGATCAATAGTGAAATAATTAAGATGCAAATTCGGAGGTGTTCAGTAAGTCTTTTTACTTTCCAATTGGACGGGCTGGGCTTCCATTACATTTTGAACTTTGTAAAATTATAAGAGATTCTGTAAATTTTGGAATCGAAATATTTAGACGAATATCATCGCCGTTACCCAGAGAGTTGAATCAAAAATGTGGAATTTCATTGGCTCCTCTTTCAGTAAAGCGTATCTTGGATGTATTCAACTTTACAATGCAGTAAATACACAGACACGAGCAGCTTGAGTGGAAAATGGGCCAATGAAATTCCAAATCTTCGAGTCAAGTTTATGAGATACATTCGACGCTAATTAATTTGTCTTTCTCAATCTCGATACTTGCTTATTATACAGAGATGTGAAATAATTCTGATCTGATTGATGCGATTATACGTTTGCTAAGTTTGTTGTAAGTAATTAACAATATTATTTACTGTGTGCTAATGTTGTTACTTATTACACAGAACCCGTGTTGTGAATTGTGAAGTTTGAATGAGAGTTTGATTCGAGGTCTCTCATGTGATATTTAGTTTGTATTTACCTTGTGAATCGCCTTATTTTGGCTTGGACATTTTGTGCGATTTATATAAAATTACACATGATTATATAGATTATATACATATATGATTAATATTTCGGCCTTGCACTTACCTAACAAAATTTAAAAGTGAATCTGATTGTACACCTGATGATTTTCTTCTACCGAATCGCCAAATAAAATTCCAGCTTAAGAAGCGGGATGCATTGTAATGGAATTGCTACTGTTAAACCAAATTTTTATTTCAAAGTATTTATTTCTAGTGACATCAAGAGCTGGGCTATGTTCATTAAACAAAAAACCACACGAACGCTTTTGAATGACGTAAATTATCATTTAGCTTAGATATTTATATTGGTATATTTTACTATGATATGATTCTACTGCATACCCTTAAAGTAATTATCTAAAGACAATTGAACTAATGAGACACGCTATACCATGCTCCCAGTAATACTCCACAGAGTAGGCAATACTGACGACGACGAAGGAACAATAGACAGATTTATATTGAACTTAATACACGCGAGCACCAACCGAACTATTTATTGGCTAGGAAATACATCTTAATTCCTTTCGTACAAATATATTATTTTTTTCTCAAAAATAATAATTAGTACTCGGAGGAGTTTCTAAATATTGAGCTAAGAGTTCAAGTGAATCCCTTTTGTCTTCTCTGGACACAAAGGTCTAGTGTTCCTTGTATTTTTATGTGCATTTATATAATACCTACTTATCTTCTGAGAACTATCTTATGACAAATTAAAATTGTATTGCAAGCAATAATTACAACTGGGTCAATAATAGAGCTGGATGCTTTTAGGAAGCTATCCACGAATAAAAACCTGCGTCGAGAGTTTAATCAGTTTCCTTCCACCCGCCTGCCTGGCCAAATCTGGGATCGAAGTTTACCAAATAAAAAAGAATTATCGGGAACGCACTCACCTTGCTGTAAACAACGGAAACAAAAACGAACTGTGATTCAAGGACAGCAAAGCCAAATGAATCTCGATAATTACCATAATTAAAAGAGCTTAAAGATACTGAAAACGAATAAAAGAAATAGAAAATAAATTAGGCGTTAAAAGTATTTCATTTACCAACATATGTGGTAGTATGCAACAATGAATTCAGGAAGTATAGACAAAACCTCGGATACGCTGGACGTAGTTTCGCTCTTGTTCAACTAATTAATACAAAATGCGCTATGTGCGTTCACAATAACATACAATTAGACTTCAATAACATTATACACTGTCTACGAAGCATACAACTCTTACATACACGTAGTTAGTACCGAGTGTGAAGAGATCTAATATTTACATATTTAAAATATTGCAATAATACACTAGTTTCGTCCGTAGGGGTCAACTTTCATCTGAACTTCAAAAACAGCTACAACAAATGTACAAATGTATTTACAAATATAATATTTTTTGTAAAGGGGTATATATACCAGTCAGATTTCTCCAGAAAAAAAGTAAAACTGACACCTCGAGCGTTGCCTCTAGGCAAAGCTCCACCATTGTCCCCTCCAGTTGGGTGCATCCATCCAGTTTGTATTAATTTTAGTTAAGTTAGGTTAGGTTTTCTAAATCACCTTAAGGCTTCACGGAAAAGCACCTATGATTTAACTACATAACTTATAGATTCACTGTAACTACCTGAAACTCTGGAATTCTACTACAACTTCTAAAACAACGCTGGAGGCTACAACCTGTTCATAATCCTTACTTCAACCATTCATACATAAGAAAACTTTAAATATTCTACACAGAAGCACATGTGAATACATATAATAATTAGCTGGATTTTTCTAAATAAATACTTTAGAGCTGTAAATACGTGCATGCATTTAATTTGATTCCTATTTATTCCATATACTCGTTAGACTAAAGTATTTATATTCATTTTATACTTAAAACTTTGTGTTCAACTCTTGACTTTATAGTAGCCATAATAATTAATGCATCGTTCCATTATGCCAGGCGTCTACTGTATTTGGGTACACGGGCGCTTCGACCTAACTAAATGAATATAAATATATACGCATAATGACATAATGCGTTGTAGCATTATGGGAAATTGGAAAAAAGTACACCAAAGTTACAGCTCGAATTAATTAGAAGCTGTTAGTAGTTATATTAGCTGTGCGTTCTAATTCTAAAGCTTTAGTACAACTACGTTCACAAGAGTAGCCAACAACAACAGAGCGGATTGACAATAAGCTTTTAATAATGCTCACACAGAAATAGCATGTATTTAGCTTCTATATCTCAAATGACGTGACTCTCCTTTGTAGTTGAAAGATGAGTATAACACGTTAGGCTGGTATTGTATCTAGGATACAATAATTAACACTAATTAATCTATGTTTATTCCCAATCATAATCTAGCGGCTAGCTTCACATTCACACGTGCCACACTTGTCACGCCCATGCATTTCAGCTAAATACTTCTACGTTTGCATAACTACCTATTCCTATTTTGCTTTTATTCACAAGGAGCGTACAGTTACAGTTTGGTAACTCATTCAAATCAATTGACTTTTTTGTCATTACTATAATCACAGTTCCTGTACTTGGCACGTGGCCTTAATACTCTATCGATTGATAGTATATGTACTTCCATTTCCAGTCGAAACGTTCCTTTGAATTTCTGACACTTTGGAGTTTGTGCTTTGCTTTATAACTCACATTGCCCGCATCGCAAATTGCATGCCTATAAGGCAACCGTATATTTAAAATATCCCAATATTTGTAGTCTCTAATTCTGTAACGTATTCTGTATGTGCATGTAAACATCAGGCAAGCTTTCCCGTGAGCTCCCGTACGTTTAGCCCTCTGCGCTACGTCACTAGCATGCGCTTCATGACAAGTGCTTAATTGAAAATTCCAGGTCCATATTCAGCTGTAAACTTCGAGCCTCGCAGCCGACGTTATATTTATACCAATAACCTAAAGGGTTCAACAAGTGGAGTTTCAGAGCTTTCCAAATTGGATACTTTTACTATTGCTGCACTGCAGAGGTAGCAACAATAGAGGCATGTGTGCAGATATAGAAATTGCTTCAGTGGCCATGATTGGGGCTGGATGTGGGTGGAATCATGTCCTCGTCATCCGAATCGAACGTCAGAACTGAGCTGGGGAGTGACTTCTGCCAAGTAACGTTCCGACCTCGATTCTTCCAGCCTTGTCTTCCGTACGAACCGAATTCGTCATTTCCATCGTCATAGTCAGTCGTTTCGGCCTCATCAGATGAAGGCTGGACGGCTCCTTTATGGGAATTGACAACGCTGAGCGCAATTCCGAGTTGCGCCAGATAGTAGGTTATCATGATGACTGCCTGTAAACAATTCGATCTTCAGTTAGTGCTTTCATGTAAGGGGAATTTCTAATAGAAATTAGAAACCTGTAGCAGACTGCCACGTGTAGTTTACGTTGGAAAAATGGGTGGAACAGAAATGCCTTCAACGAAACTGAATATTTTAGACCATTTACTGTAACCTGTAACCATTGATTTCTTCCGATTCGCTTAGTACATAAATAGAGGTATAATGATTCCTTCTGTTTCAAGTACTACATAATACTTAAGTTGTTTTATACTATGTGGTTCTGCATCAATTGCGCTGGCCAACTGGTTCAGTTAAGCTATTTCAACTACATTTCTGAAATTTCGTTCGACGTCAATTTCGATCCCTCAATAGCACGAAGTCAATTGCGCCAAAGCTACTCTGTTCGTTCACCGCAAATCTAACATGACATTACGTAAGTATGGACAATGTGTATACTACAGTTTACATAGCCTATGAATATGAATCGCAGAAAACATCACTTAACCTAACATAAATGTTTTTAAAACGTATATGTCAAAATGTAATGATTGACGGGGAGGAATTGAGCGATATATGTTCATGGACAAATAAATAGGTCAGGTATCAGCGCATTATTATTATTACCTGAGAGTGAGGAACTTCGACAAAGAACTTATTGAGTCCCAGCACAGAGTCCGAAACGACGAAGAATATTCCGCCCAGGGATGAGCAGACCTTGGTCCACGTCCATAAATCCTGCATTCAGTCGAAAAGGTAAAAATGTTGCCCATAGAAAACTGATTGATCTAGCCATCAACGTTTGACCAATTAAACATACCGATCATAGAGCAGATTCTTACCGGAGAAAAACAGAATTATACCGGATGGGCTTTCGTGCCGTAGGGTTGGAAATAAAACCGGTTAAAAATCAAAGTCCGCCGACAAGAAACACTTAATGGCTTAATAAGTCTGATTCCCAATCAAGTTCATATTTACACAACTTTAATGAAGGCAAAATTATGAACAGAAAAATTTCAATAATAAAACCAAATATAGTAAAGAAAAGATTAGAGTATTATACAAAGCGAAGGCTTTTAATGTTCATTGTTATAAATAAAAATGGCCTTCCACGTTTTTTGCTTTTGTCCTACTGGAATGTGTTTGACTTGTGGACACACTTGAAATAACTTTAATTTTATTCAGATACCTATAATATGCTGACATATATATTGTTTCAAGAAATTCACAAGTTCAAGTGGCATTTTCCACGAAAGTGTCAGGAAATTCCACGAACCAAAGCGTGGTCTGTACAAATGTAATGCTGCGCATCGAAGGAACGCCGCGATATCCTGACGGTGGATATCTTAATACTTTTTTTAGACATGGCTTTCACTTTGGCTGAATGTATAGCGTTTGAGCCCGTTTCCAGTTCGAGTCAATATTTGTGGATTGGATTTAACCCTTGCTGTGCTTCTGTTTGCAGTTGCAGTGAATATGTATATTGTTTTAATTTCTACTCCTAGTTAACGAATCGTATAACGTAGAATTGGTTATGCCCGTCCTCAGTAAGTGCACAAGATCTCATGTTCCAGGCCTTGGACCTTGAAATTGTAATGGCGGACTTATGTATTAACGTACTTAAAATCGTGATATATTCTTGCCTTTTTTTAAGCTGATGTTCGTATTCCTAATAGTCACTGTCTGAAGTCTGAACTATAATTTTCCAAACTTTCCTAAGCCATTAACATAGCTCCCTGCCATCAACATAATTCCCTTCAATGTAACCTTCTTATTCTTAGCTTATTGTCAATATCAAATTATGAGAAACCCTTGTGGACAAAATATGTTTCTAGCCGGCCACTTCTGTTTTTTTATGTAGGTTTCCCGGTATAAAACTGTATTCGGTACAAACATGCTACTCACCAGGTAAAATCTGATTTTTTACCGGTATGTTTAATATGAAGCCTTAAACAATTCTGATTTTACCTCAAAGAATTGAACTCGAGCCATCGCACGCCATGCCATTGTTGTGAGAAGGATGAAGTACACTGGAACTCCGACAACTAGCCCTCCGTCAGTTAGCATGAGGCCTGGCATTATTAAGCCCAAACCTGAAAAAAATCATTTAATTATTTACGTGTCAACTTCTAAGACAAATACACTTCGGTGAAATGTATGGAGAAAAAATTGTAGGTAATTGTAGGTATAAGAATTGAATCTTACCAATACTAGTCACTGCATAAATTACGACTCCAACAGTATAGTTTTCTGGTTCAAATCCAAACGCCAAGATATAGAAAACCTAATCCGAAATTCAGAGTACAATATTTAGACAAATCAATGTAACGATGAATCCGTTCGTTTCCGTTTTTGAATATTGTGTTAAAAGTTCACTTCCATTTAATTGTAACGAATAACTCTGAAATTAAAACAACCTAGCTAAATGCCCGTTATCGGGATTCCGTTATAAGTTTCAAATAGTCATCCGATGATGTAAGTTCACCACTTTAATGATACTTTCTACCATTTCAATATTGTGGTGTTGGTAAGCGTACACTCAACGCCGCGGGAAGAAACGCAGTGAATAAATGTATATCAACCAAAAATTGCAATTCAAACAATGCACAACTGCGTATTTGTCCATTGCCCATGCCCATATGAAAGGATAACCTGATCCATTCCATCTACCGACCAGTGGAATATGCAAACTACATGAAAGTGGACTGCGTGTGTGGAAGCAGTTTCAGTGGCTTACCTGAGCAATTCCAAAAGAGATCATTCCAAGAAGAAAATAGTCTGGCCAAATTAAGAGCGCATCTCCCAGGCATGAGAACAGAAGGCCCGCTAGAATTTTACGTGCGAAGCTATGCCTGTGAGTAGATAAGAGCGTTTCAAAATATTAGCTTTAAATAGCAAATAGATTCTAATTAGTCCGATAACCCTCAACCCAAAACGCAGAAAGGTACACAACTCGCACATTGTGATAAGATAATTCCGTGTGTGCATGTGCATACACGCAATAATGTACTTACAAGCGTTGAACTCGACTCTTTATGCTAATGTTAAATACCAGCTGAGATAAATCCGATAGGTGTACTTGAAAACATCAACCAAGTTATAATACTGTAAGCATGGGACAACAAACTCTTTGCTGTTATTTAGTTCGTAGAAATGCTTATACTGTTATTTCTGAACTACGCAGTAAATTAGTACCATTGTTTGCTCTTACACTTGAATGTGTTGGCTATTTGATATTAGAAGCTGAAGCAAATTAGCACTCAATCATTATGCATTGGAAATTGCAATACCACGAATCACGAATGCATGGAGCTTAGTAATTGTAATGTGTAGTGCAGTATGTAATGTACCTACATATTTTAGTACTAAATTGGTTGGTTGCAGCTTTCCATTCCTTAATACTATTATTAGCTTATTTGAAAAATCTCCACTTACTATCATAATGCTGTTCAGGGAAAAGGCCGTGTTATTATTATGCAACAAGAAATGAATCTAATCAACAGTCAGCAGGCAAAACAAACAAACATACGAACAAGCTGTTCCTAGTTCTGGTTTAGGATGTCCAAAAATATCTGCTGTTTGTCTGGTTTACTGTTAATTTTTGACCTATCGGTAGCATTTATGACAAGTCCCTTCGCTTCCTTAACTCTGAGCCGAGATATAAAAATGTGTAATGAATCTGGAAATTTGACGCTGTGTTCGACGGCAGAAAGGGTAGAGCCTTCTAAACCCAAGCGCCAAGTCCTAGGCCTTGTAAAACGAAATGCAAATTGAGGCTTAGGAATTAGAACTGGGTTTTTGAAGGCTCTAAAGTGTCTGACAAAACTTCTGAGGGAAAAATCATCTCTGGCAAAACTAGTAGTTTTTAGGGTTCTGGGTTAGGCTTGCTAAAGTCGCTAAGTTAGCTACGGCTAGGCGGGTTAGGGAGTATAGGGCCATTTTGGTTTGGTATAGTAATTTTTCCGATTGCATATTTATAGAATTTAATATTAATGTGATCTGCAACAAGTTTCTACCTATGTTTTATTCGAAATCATGCTTCCCTAAATGTAAAACATTCTGGCTAAAATGTTGGGTCATTTCAAGCCAAAATATACAATTTTGTTCGTATAAGCAATTTGCGCGGGTGCAAAATCTTCTACGAGAACATATTCGGATCATTGGAGGAAAGTCTGGACTCAGAATAGATGAATTTTTAGTAACAACTAAGTTAAATTCAGTTTGGAAAAAAGCGAAAGGTTGTGAAAAATCATAAAGGAAATTATGAAACTGGTTGAAGTTTTTGCACTCGTGAGTATCTATCTGGAATTGACTGGGCTAGGGCTATTGTGGCTAAATCAGCTACAACATAAGTCCGAAAAAACGCTTACTGTTTTCCCATGCTGATTCCATGGAGAAGAACGAAGAGAGCGAGTGATGCCACGGGCAGACACTTGATGAGTGTTGCGAACCAAGAGGGCCGATCGGTTGGAATGAAAATGACAAAGTACATTCCGAGCGTCTTGAAGAAAGGGACGAGCTTGGGTCCCACACTTTTGAGCTGAAATAGAAAAGATGACGTGGGATCATTGTCAACTTCTTCCTCAGCTTCATCCGCCCGGCTCACAAGATCCGTCACTTTCCTGCCCTTGTCACCAAAGAGGAACTGCGGCTCAAGATCCGCCTCATCTTCCCGCAAAAAGTCAAGATTCTCACTGTCACCTCCATCGAAGAACTCAAAAGGATTGTTGGCAGACGGAGGTTTTGGGGCTGGATAACGCGGACTCAGCTTGTCAAAGCTATCCCCACTATGCATCTTTGTTCAGACAATTAACAAATTTAGCAAAAGGGAACGTTGACCAATTTTAGTAAAAACGGAAATGTTACACTCAAGGACAAAAAGCAAGCAAATTCAAAATTCAGTAGTCCGATATGTGATGCATTGACTGGTTGAATACTGAATTTATATGGGACAATAGGGAAGAAAATATACGTTTGTCAAACTGAAGTTATGTGGCAATCACACTTTTTGTTCTGGACTCCTTTGGTCCAATTGTCCGACTGCACTATTTCCCTGGCAGCAGTTGGGAAACTGAAATAATAGGCTGGAAAGAAAAGGCAAGGGATTTTGGCATTATGTTATTATTCCCCCGAGCCGCTGCTCCTGTGTCTAACAGGGTTACAGGGTTTGTAGCCTAATGTATTTGATTTAATAATTTAGCCCATGTATTTTAGAGTTGGCTCACAGGACAGGATGGAGATAAAGCTAAATGCCATTAAATGGGCTTGTAGCCCTCTCGTCGTCGTTCCAGGTCAGAGGCGTCTACTGTACCGCAGTCAAAATACCGCGTTCTATGCTGGCTGTTAAATACATGCTCGTAAAACACTTGAATGTACTGAGTACTTTCTAATTATTTTCACTAGGTACACGGTGTTGACATTTATGCGGTTGTACAGATGAAGAAATTTTTCGCAACTATATTAAGAATAACACGACGCGCACCCTTCCACAATAGGCTGAATTATATTTTTGGGCTCAAAACATTGGTTGGTCATATATTCAGCTGAAAGGTAGAATAAGGCGAAGGCTTCCTACTCCATTCCTTCTAATCTATTATTCATATTTAATCGTAAACAAAACATAAAATGGGTTTAACCAAGACTAATAAAGAATTCAGAGGTTTTGGGACGGAATTGCAGGAGTTTTGCCTACTATTTAGGAATGTGAGGGGACAAGGAAGTGACGCTATAGCTGAGAAGGAATTGACATTGTGTGTCTTCTATTATGGAAATAATAGATTGGAAATAATAATGGGATAAGTGGCTCCACACTAAACACTCCCGTGATATGGTAAATAATACCCAGAGTCGACTCACGAATCAATATCTCGGGCAAGGCCTACATACGAAATAACACGTATAAATCTTCCATTGGGTAGTATGGAGGTGGAGGAAGGAAATGTTGATTTCTTACCACGTCATAAGGGCGAAAACACTAAGGGAGAAATCAAGAAGTGCGAAAATTGTCAACACTTGGTCACAGCAACACACAACATAACTACATCCATGTATTTACATGATTTTAGCTCATCTCATCATGCATCATCTGCAACAACTGCAAGTTCTTATAAAAGCATCTATTTAGGTTTGTATTTATACATAGTCTGCATTTGAATGCTTATTGTATTAGATTTTTGAAGTTTTTATCCAGAAAGCCAAGAATTTGTGGATTTTTTTTTACCGTTAAGAGCTTGACGCAAGGCCGAGTCTCGGTAATTTTCGCAGTTATCGCTTTCTCCGGTATTGCTTTCGCTCCCCCATATTGTAATGACATGACAGGGCTGATTTAACGCTTGGGTTTGGAACAAAGCATTAACCATTAAGCATTCTATGGGATTCCGGATAGACGGTGAGCGACTTAGGACAGGACTCCGTTCTCCAATTTAAACCCTTCCCTCATTCACAAATCGAGTTATTAACCATGCATTGGATAGTGTCATACTTGCTAAAGAACTGCAGCACACGTTGTAATCTCCAACACATTGTGTTAAGGCTTATTAGTAGCAAATTCAAGTAGTTTACTTACCACCGACAGTGGTGATTCCCATTCCGTAGCTTTCGTGACAGGCATTGCTAACTTTCTTGACATCTCCTGTTCCATTGCCTAATTGTGAATTGTGACTGGGCGTATTTATCGAGCTCACTTCTGGAGATGCTGGATTTTGGTTGCACTATTTTCCACGTGAAACAGAAACTCAAAAAGCTTCAGGCCGCAGCAACGAAACGAGTAACTGGATACGGATATTGAGCTGTACTATAGTCTTTAGAAGATAATCATTTATAATTATTTAACTTACTGCCAGGCACATTTGGTTTGAAGAATCGTAAGCTCCTCTTCCTTGCAGATGTTTTGTTATTAGATATGATAGGCTCTTGTGGTCGAAGCAAATTAGTTGTACTGTCTCCTCGAAATCAGGTCAGACGTAATAAATCTTGTTTTATGTCTTTGTTTGTCAGGAAAGACAATGACTCATCCCACGATTGAATTTCACGTAAACAATTCGGTCTAACGAAAGATGCGATTTACTTTTCTCAAATCACTCAACACACATCAGCATTGCAGCCTATTGCGAAGTATTATCGTTACATGTTTCTCTATAGCGAAATCCTATGCCTCATTTAGTATATCCATGTCCAATTTTCTATTAACACAGGACAAAAGAAGTTGCAAATTCTCAAGTTCACAAAGACATGAGCAGAAAATTGTTTTTGCGTAGCTAGAACTAACTCAACGATTTAAATGTAGCTATCCGTGAAAATATTACATATATATTTTTCTGTCGAAAACTTCCAAATCCAGAAAAAATTTCTTTAGAACAACACGAAAACAATACCGTAAAATGAGCCGAAGCCAAGCACCCGTAGCTTCACAGAATTGAGTAATTCCTCGTCTTTGTTTCTACGCAGTTGTAAAACACTTTGCCTTGGAGATTTGAATGAATGAATCTGAGGATAATCAGACAGAAGAACTTCCTGCACAATTCCTTTTAATTTAAGTCTGTCAAGTCAGCTGCAGGATAGCGGAAGGTGTTATGGGTTGCTCTCAGTGTTGATCTGCTGGGCTGTGGGAAGCTGAGTGGAGATTAATAACAAAACCAGTTTCCAATTTACTGTTTACCCACTCGCTGGTTACTGACACTACTCCCTCCCTACGGCTTTTGGTTCACAACAAGTGACAATAATTGCCAATGATGTTGTTGTTGCTGAAAGTCGGGTGGAAGGAAAAAGATCCTAACCCAGCCTCGCTTCATGTATTGCATGCAAATGTAATTGCGCCGTTTTTTAGTCGGCAGAAGCCCAACTGCATATACATCAGGACGTGAGGTACGCATGGAATATGCATCTCTGTTTTTCTATTACGTGATCTGAGGTGCTGATGTTGTAGTTGAGCTCTCGTCAGCTGATGTGCAAAAAAAAAGCATGCTCTCCAATATTTTTATTACGAGCGTGAACCCAGATTATCTCTCTGCCTGTCTCCAGCTCTTCATTAATGGCTGAATAGAATAGAATTATACCAGGCCTACTTTTATGTATTTGGTGTGGTACTACAGATGCTTCCTAATCAAGTGCTGAAAACATCGTGTGGCATGCTTAGTTTAGTAGCATTTTACGACTTACGTCTGTGTAACCCTCGCTTCCGTACAGTAGTTTTTATGCTATCTTTTTGAATACATCAAAACATTAAGTGTTTGTAGGTGAAAACAAGTTTTTTTACACATGCTTTTACCTGCGTAACTTACGAAAACATGTTTTCCAATCCGAAATCGCCATTTATAGCCAAGCTAAAATTGAATCAAATTACGCTGTTGAATTTCCTGGTTTATTCGCAAAAACGCATTCATAGCATTGTGTGGTACCGAAGTAAACCGCAACACCTGTGGGCTAGTGGGCTATTGATGCTGTTTCTTGCTCTTGGCTTTTGTGCATACAGTAGTAGACTTCTCATTGAATTTGCATGTTGAATGCAATTCAATGACTGTGCATTTAGTGAAAATGACCAGATTTAGATATGCTTTTATATTAAGAAAACATCCTGAAAATTGTAATACTATTCCATGTTATGGCGTCATTTTGTACACTTATACACTCGGCTATCAATGACCAATGTGTATTAATTTTACAATACTTTGAGCAATATTTCCCGTTCTAAGAAGGATTCAAGGAACACAGACAATTTTCAAACTTCTTAGCTGATTTAAATACATTGTTAAGAATTTAAGATTAACAGAATTGTGTGAATTGTCAATCCATAGTGTTTATAATTTACCAACAAATGTATTACGACAAAAACGAGGTTTCGTAGTTTCGATGTAGAGTACAGCAGGATTCTCATGGTTGGGCGCGACCTTATTTTTCTGTCAGATTTAGTCAAAAATGGATTCAGATTCGAAACAATGAAATCCGATTAAGTGTATCTCGGAATCAGATCAGTTCGTAGGACAAACCAATAATAGAATTGAGTAAAGCTGCAAAACTTATTTAATAATAAAAAAGTAGCTCATGTGAACGAAAAAAATGCGTGCACGAAATTCGTGGATTTCCGTAAACTAAAGCATAAACTTAGAATAATTGAAATCCACATATTTTCTTCTTATGTTCTTAAGATACTCCAGAATTCTGCCTAAGCTCATATTAATACGTACATTTTAAGCGGTAGATACACATATACCAGGCTTAGCCTGAGTTTAGGCACTCATAAATTCCCGAAATGTGAAGGTACAGTAATTCTAGACAACTCTGTTATATTACATTTACATATACGATTAGATATTTCATATTATCGGCACACCAGGTAAGACTAGGCAGTATCCAAACCATTGTCGGGATGTCAGAAGCCCGAACTCAAGCCCGTATATATTTCAGGGGCTTGTACGCTTGCATAATTTAAATTGTATGTAGAAGCCAAGGCTTCGATTCGCATTATGGTCGCGTCGTCGGGCTGGATACCAGTGGGTTTAGGCTTTGTTCCTTTGTTAATAATTTTTCCCCACCTGCGTATTATCGTAAATGACTGTGGCTTATTGTTATGCATAATATGTACATTACGCAGCATTACACGTGAGCTGTCCATTAAAAATACTAGGGTGACAACTGACAACACGTCCAAGGAACTCGTGTCAGTTATCAAGAGAAACTGGTGTCCAAATGTTTGAAAAAACGAACTAATCGAGTTAATATCTTCATAATTTAAGTTTGAATTATTTACATTAAAATCATTGTAAAACAAAAACAAGAAATAAGGATTCCTGGTTGCACCGTTGATTAAAGCATGTTACTCATATCCGTGCTTTTGATTGGTGTAATCGAATCCGGAACCCTTGAGTCTACAGGAAGTAATAATAGTATGGGTAAGGGTAATTTACGAACATTAAGAAATTCATTTCAAACGGGAATTTTTGCACTCGATAAAGTAAATTGTTTTTGGTCAAAATTCGACATAAATGTTTTATATATTCGAATTGCAGATTCAATTGAGAGTAAAAATTGGATAATTTGTAAGAAGGGAGAAACGCTTTTCTACCATGGGCAGTGTTTACAATGCCTTTCTTCAGACCCAGCATTAACATATCACAACTTTTCAGAGATGGTAACCGCTTCGGTAAGTACTGTTCGTTCTTATACGTAGGTACTTAATTGTTATTATACGTAGAATAGATTACGGCCAGTTTGCTTGGCAATAACACTTACTTTTGACTTAATATTAGTGTACCCTTAGCAAAGTTACAAACAAATGTTTCGAGAGCTCTTTGCAATTAAATAGCCTAATAATGGTACGTGCGTATATGCAAAATTATCTGTACCGCACTATTATTAGAAATCTTATTATTCTACAAACCTCCATTGAATATTAAATCCTATTCGTCTCTGGTATTTGTAGCTCCGATGTTTAAAAGATTCATTTTTGCGGGCTAAAGTCTGTACGATCTCAATATTTTTAAAAATATATTTTAACGTGAAAAGACAATCACAGATCATTTATATACATTAAGTATATAGAAAAACTTGACAAAAATTTTAAGAATTACCATATCGTACAAGAATACACAAAAGTTTTAAAAATCATTCAACAAATTCTATCATACTAAATTTTGCGTAGACCAGCCAATATCAAAATAGGCCTAACCCGATAAGCTTAGATTCTGCTAGCAAATTACAATTGAAATTAAGTAATCCTACTCACGAGTAACCAACTTCACAATAATTATAGCTACTCCGTTAATATTACTTTAAATAATTAGTTCAGGGAATGACATAATGCTCCAGATTGCAGCTAAGTGCTAATTAATTGACTATAACTAAAGAACCGCAAACCGACTGTTTAATGATTCCATACAATAGGCGTAATTACAATTTTACATATTGTTCAAATCGATTTTTTTGCATAAGCTGTCAAGAAAATGCCGCACTGTGCAGAAAGACGTCAGAGTACTGCAACTTGTAATTTTGTTTGAATACAGGACGTCATCAATCACTTCCAGACTAATAATGAGGCGAGGTTGACAATCAGAAAGAAGGTTGGCCAGATGAAGCCGACAAGCGTTCAAGTGTCTAAAATGTGGTTGAAAAGGAACTCAATGTAAGGCATAATCCGGCCTTTGTCCCGTCCATAGAAAAGTATCGTCTGAATCTTATAAATGTGGTAGTTAAAAGTGTGCCAGTATTATGTCAAACTCATTTATACTTAAATCTCATAGAGTGATGAAAAGAAAACATTTACTTTTCCCCCAACTTACTTGAGAAAGAGTTCTTTCACGAGCTTCTATGTAGCCTCACAAAAGATAGAGCTTGAGATGGTGAAAGGCAAAAGGCAGCACGGCCTACAGCCTAAACCCATTATGCACAGCTTTACATTCCATCTCATTCTCTTCTCTATAGGCTCCAAGAAACTTCAGACTTTTATGAATGCCCTAGATCTGTGCAAGCTTTCCGAAGGAAAAGCGTTCAAATCGGAGCCATTCACTTGAATGGGCGGGTGTTGAATGTCGTCACTATTCAGGTATTTGATACACGCTGTAGTTTCCTATGTATAATACATATACATACATGCTGGATACAGTATATCATCCTGAAACAGATCATTTCTAACGCTATATATTGTAAGCTAATAGATGAACTTTTTCATTCAGAGAATTGAAAATTTCATTCATTAGATAAACTTGTCATTCATTTAATTCCCTATACGTAGCACTTGCAACAAAATATTTAAAATTTCCCCTATTTATGCCTGGTGTGCAAGCATTAAATCTAATTTAAATAATTATTGTATCCGATAAGCGACATCCTTTCTCAAAAGTATTTGGAAACGGTACATCCTATAGCGGCGTCATTTTCGAAATACTGGATGCTTTGCAAAAGAAGTACAATTTCAGGTTCGAACTTCCTGCAACTATTTACAATTTGAACTCCTTGTGTCACACAAGCACAAGTTAAAATATGTATTAATTTTTGCAATGATTCAGTATGAACACATTTACGCCACCCGATGGTAACTGGGGTTCGAAAGGCAAGGATGGTTCCTGGAACGGAATGATCGGCCTACTCGTACGTAAGGTAATTGACTTTACGCAATATTTTAAGGTCGGTAAATTCTTTGGTATAGCTATTGTGAATCTTATAATGTAATTAGGAAGCGGATTTAGGAGCAGCCAGTTTTTCAATAACGATAGAGCGAGCCAAAGTCGTTGACTTTACATTTGCAATTCATCAGGAGCCTACAGGCATTCTTATCCCGGCTCCCGTCGAAGGAGAAAAGTTTACTGTGCTCATTCGACCATTGAGCAAAGAAGTACGTCTAAAGCCATCGTATTTTTCTAAATTATACTGGTGCACACAGCTAGCTGGCTAGTGGACTGTGAAGCCGCGTAGGATTTTGGGGTTTTACGAACGACTTTTACCAAAGTGTAGTCATATTGCATTGTGAGTTAATTTGGCGTTTGTAAAAATTATTATTTGCCATGTGCTGGAAACTTGTAATTCAATTTTAATTTGCAGACATAATCGTTTAATCGCAAGCGTCCAACATATGCCACATTCAAATTTAGACAACAGCGAACAGAACTAATCATTGTACTTATATCGCACAGCAAGCTAGCAATACTATGAAATTATTGCCGAGCCACTGGCCCGTTTGTTGTGAGCTCCACTGTATTTATTTATTGTATGAAATCTCAAATCTGAATTTGATGCCCGTGATCCTTTGACTGATTAGGTCTGGATTTCGCTCTTTGTGACAATTGGAGTGATTGCTCCCTCCTTTTACGCTTTCCACATCTGTAGTCTCTCCATCAAAGAAGATAAAACAGTCAAAGTGAAGACGTTCCTTTCGACAATGGCAGAAATATTTCTGTTCATTACAGGCTCTATGGTTCAAGAAAGTAATTTAGAAAGTCTTTCAACAAGGCACACTACAAATTGACTAAAGTAATCCACAAGTTTCTGTTTTTTTCCAATTCAGGTGTTATTTCACCCATGAATAAAACGACAAGGTTCCTCATCGGGATTTGGTGGATGATCACACTAGTTCTGGCAAACACCTACGTCGCTTTCCTCGTTTCTTATCTGGCCGCTCCGAAACTTTATAACATTGTGAACAGTTTGGAAGAATTGAGTCAACAGTCACAAATCAAATGGACTTTTCGGAAGGGTACAGCTCATCAGACGCTCTTCCAGGTTGAAAGAATAATTGTTACATTATCCTATCACTCTCACTGTTCGTAATACACGAGAATCGCTGTTTCTTCTGATATTCATGTTTGGCTATAGTCAGAGAGCAGTACTGGCGTTTTCAAGACGATTGGGGATGCTGTATCAGAGAATGACCTTGTAACTTCTGATGCGGATGGTGTTCTGAAAGTACTTGAGGGCAAATACGCCTTTATCAAGGCTAGTGGAAAAGTTTTTGATCAGTTTAGTTCAAGCATGGTTCAAGCACACTTACTACGCTAATTTTCTTCATATAGGAAAAATCATACTTAGACGTAGCTCTTGGAGCGGACTTTGATGCGCACCAGAAATGTCGCTTGACCTTGACGAAAGAATCCTTCTACACAGTTGGAATTGCAATTGCAGTACAACAGGAAGCGAAATATCGGACCTTATTGGATTACGAGTAAGACCTTTTTACAGAGCTATTTACAGCAAGTAGACCAGCCATTAAAATTATGATTTACCCAGTGATAGTTGGCATTGAATTCCGAATCCCACTTGCTGTTCTGTATACTCATAATCACAGATTGCACTTGAAATCTTAGCATAGAAATGTAGCAAGTGCGGTTTGGAAATCTATTCCGTAGTGCATTTGGCTCACAAGCTCGCTGTAAGCAGCTTTCTGTACGCATTTGTTGGAAGGGAGTTTGGTGTCAGGAAATCATGCGTATTTTTAGGATCTCAAATGCCGTTGCAACGGGGTTAATGGAGAAATGGAAGTATCTGCATTGGGCAAAAAGTCTCTGGTGTGTGGACGCAGCTTCTTATATTGTTGAAACGCATCCTCAGACTCGGAAACTGGACTTGGATGACGTGAGCGGAGCCTACTTTCTCTTAACGTGTGGCTTGACGTTTGGCTGCATTGTTTTCCTGATGGAACAATTCACTGCTTGCACGAAACAGGTACATTCAGTTTTAACTACTCCGCCTGAGCCTGAGCCAGTTCAGCAGACGGTTTGGGTAACTATGAAATGAATTGGGTCAGGTTGATCTTAGTTTTATAATAATACAAGGATCCATATCACGCCTGTTTACATTAAACCACCATAAAATGTTTTAATAGAATTAGAATTTGACAACAATAGCTATGTATATATAATATATAATATTCAATTAATATCTTAATAAGAGTCAAAGCAGTTCAACCAATAATGAGATAATGGAGTCATATGCTGTAGTTATGCCGTGTAACCGGCTACTCCTTGTGACAAAGAGAATTAGGTACATTTAGATGTATATATATTGTATATATATATATGTTAAATCTTTTATATTTCTTTTGTTCTAATGTAAATGACACTGTTATATTTGACAGAAGACATAAGCCATTAAATGAGGTACACTGATTCGATACTAACCAATTCGACTTGTTTCACTCTGGAGTTGGAGACAGGAATTTTTAACAGAAGTGTTCCGTGCATAGAGTGCTGGCTCCACTAGTCGCAAAAAGTAGCATCGTTTGGCAAAACATTCTAAAGATAGGATTACACTGTGAGAAGTTTAATAAATATCAATTGTTCTAAATAATAACTGAAACTAGACACAATACCGCTGTGTTTAAACATACAAATTAACTTATAACATTTAATAATCATATTCACTAAAATACCATTCCGCATGCAAATATTTTCTTAAAAAGATTTTTGAATTTAAAATGTGAACATAGTAAAATACTTGTAGAGCGTTTGTTTAAAATTGAGAAATATGGGAGCCGCCGGAGAAGCCTCTGTGCCCCGTAATGAGAATCACTAGTGCTTAAGTTGGCTTGGGTGTTTTCCAAATGAGCAAATGGTTTGTCGAGTCCTCGCGTCCCGAAGGATCTCCAAAGGACTCTCCAATGAAGCTCGTCACCATGCTAGAGAAAGAACTGGAATTGTTATTGAAGGTCGGAGTGACTGGACGAAACTCTTCATAACCATCACCGCCACTGATCACGTTGCAGACGTCCCTGTTCATACAGCAGGTCAGGAACCGAACCTGGCCCGTGTGACCATGACATAAAGGTACAATTTTGCACTCTGGACTGTTGGCTGGACTCAGCGTCAGAATCACGCCCGCGCTCGTCCCAATCCACAAAGTCTTGTTCGGGGAGACGAAGAGGGCTGTCACTCGCAGGCAAGCACTCTTGTGCTGCCGGATTATGTCGTCAGAACCTGGAAACAGGAAAATAATTAGATCACTGGATCAAAAGACTCCGCATAACGCGTTGGGCCTACCAAAGGATATTTTATGAGGGAAATTCGCCAAGTGAAAGTTGTATTGTCCGTAATGCATGTACTCGAGGCTCTCAAGCCGACGCTGTGTCGAGAGACAGACAGTATAAAGATATGAATCAATTCCACGCATTGATATACGTTGACGTGCTTAAGATTAGCATACATAATTCAAAAAATGAATATTGGACAAGCACCGCTTCGATATTGTACTTTTTCCACTATGGGAATTGTGAACCGGCGAATATGCCACTTTGTAAAGTAAACCGGCAATACAGTTTAAGTTACAGTTAACTTTTAGATTCGAGTGAAAGCTACTCACCTGCCAATATCTTTGAGACCTCTGGAGCAACATTAGTTTCAAAGACGCACTCAAAGGTCGTGTAGTTGTAGCATTTAATAATACTGGACCCTTGAACGGCCATCCAGACGAACTCATCAGTCGTGACCATGCTTGTAATAGCGCGGGGCATCTGATTCCCATCAATGGTTACTTGAACCGACTGGACCAGCTCCAACATACCCGCATTGTCCCCGTACACCTTGATCTGAGACCCACAAGCACACCAGATCTGTGTGCCCACACAGAGCATCTTCGTGACGGGTGTCATGGCGGAGCCAATGGTCATCCAGCTCGCTTCGCCCAAAGCCCAACCCTTCGAATCTATGAATGGAAATACGGACTGATGACGCCTGTTGCTCAACGAATACCTTAAGCTCCTATGATATAAATATCGTACGTTTATTTCTGCTGTAGACAGCCACGTCTCCACTGCCAAGAGATGCAAAGACTCGATCATCGAAAAACCTGAAAGCAGAGTAATTTGCAGACTTGATGGCACAGAAACATGAAACATGACGAAACGGAGATGCTTTTGTGCTCAGATAAGACCTGACTTACACAATGCTGATGAGCGGGGTCTTGTGTGTTACTTTCTGACGGTTCTTCTTCACACGGACGCTATCAGCACAGTCGTAAATATGAAGTCCGCCATCTTCAGTCCCGAGCCAGACACTCCAATGCTCTTTGTTGTGACCTTAAAATAGTTTCATTTTCAGAGAAACGGAGTTATACTCAATACCTACTCTAAACAGTACATATTAATCAGATTTTATAACAGCGGCAGCAGCGGCAGCAGCGCCAGCAGTGCGATTCTTTGCTAGCAGATGGAACGATGGACGCATAAAAAATTGATTTTAAAAAGACTCCCGCAAAAATTCTCCCACGTCTCACCTCAAACTGTAAATTGTGGTAATGTTTCACTCAGTTAAGTTAGTCAATGTATGCTTTCCTTACTGAATTTACAGTAGAGAGTTAGGTATGGTTTCCCGAAAATATGGTTCCGAACAGATAAGATAATTGGATATCTGATCTGCTATCTTACCTGATCTGAAAATTTCGCATCAGATAACCCTTGCATCTGAATCTGATAACCATAAATCAGATCGGATAATCGGATATCTGAATCTGATCAGATCAGATCCGAATTTAAATTTATCTTATCCAAATTTAAATTTATCTTATCCGAAAGGGTCAGTTTATCAGATATCCGCGGATATCTGACAAAATTCGGCTATCTGATCCGATCCGAAACATGTCAGATGCTCAAAATGTGTATGTATCTGAATCTGAATCTGATCTGAACTAATCAGATCAGATAATTTTTCAAAGTATCTTATCTGATATCCGATCCGATCTGATATCTTATCTGAATTAACTTATCTGATCGGAACCATAGCCGAAAGCATTTAAGCTGGACAAACTTTTTCCAGGGTTTTTTCGCCGGAAACTTTTTCTTGGAACTATTCTTAGAATCAGAACTCTGCAGTGCATCCTTGAATATATCCGCTAGCATGAAAGCAGTGATTGAGATTACTACCTGCACCACGCCCATGCTTGTGCGCCTCTTCCTCAGTCTCATGTGAGTTTTCAGGGTGCGGATGGGGTTCATCGGGATGGGGCGAGTGGTGCTGGTTGTTCTGACGAGGTGGGCCGGATTCTGGCGGATGGACGGGTCCGTAGAATGGCGGCGGTACGGCGAGAATGCAGGTGATCCTCGAGTTGCAAACCCCGTTGCATGACGTGATGGAGGGTTCGGGATGGAGCGTGAGGATGCAGACTTGTCCCACGTAGCCGTCCGAGTTGGCCACCCACACGTCGTTCATCTCACACTTGCTCACTTTGTGATGGAGGGAGACGGGCGAGGCGCAGGAGAGCTGGAGGCCCGCTCTCGTCTTCCGAATCGGCAGAGCTTGTTGAAATTGAACTTGAGGCAGTTTGCCAAAGCCGTAGCGAACTACATCATCAAAAAATCAATCGTCAAACTCAACAAAGATTAATTGTAGGAGGCAGAAGGATTGGGAAGCCTGATTAGGCTTCAGAGCCTCGTCCTTGCCCAACAAAACGACTCCGTGTCAAGTCGGAGCAGAAGTTCCCTAACAACGTCATCTCCGCACAATAGTGTCACTCGTTGTGAACTACTCAGGGCATTATGTGAGGCTGAGAGGGAAAATGAATGACATTTTGAGTCAATTACATGAATTCAGTCATTAGGCAGCTGGCTTCTAAATCATTACGAGCTAGCTGTAGACAGAGTTGCAGTTGGGGCAGGGTGCCAAAGTAAATCAGTACAGAAGATGATTCATGCACTCCACGGAATGGCTCTAGTTTATTTCCTTCGCCTGTAACAACACCGAGAGAGCGAGAGGAAGTTTAGGGCTTTGAATGAGTGACAACCGCTCCTTTGTTTAGAGTACAATGATACTTGATCCGCGTTTTAAGATAAGTTTTGACGACATGAGTTCTACTGGCATATTACTCCTACTCGCAGAACCCTGGCTACTGTACAGCTCTTCCTTCCCACCCAATTCGGGAAAGTTCCAACGAAAACTCAGTGTGTCAGATCCATTCAGTCTTATCCTACTGGCTACTGAGCGGCTCACAGCGAGCTGAGGAGCCCTAGGGATTAAATACATGAATATCGAACCCAACTTGCCCTCTTTATTTAACTAGTTTATGTACTAAGCTCAATGAAGAGGATTTCTGTAAGTTTTGTTCGCTAGCTGGTCAACTCAGCATGAGCAACTTCGTACTTGAAGTTTACGCCTCCAAATCAGGCTCGATTGGTTGTAGGAAGTTATGACACGGGCTACTGACTCGGCTCTCTCTCTGACGCCATATTGAGTTTCCAAAGAAAATCACAAGGAACACCCACCCGCATTTTGGGGTCTGGAATTCCTGTAAGTTTTGAGACATTTGCTAGAAAGTTCTGAAAGCATGATGAAGACTAAGAGAGCCGATGAAGTAGACTGCCTGTCTGGATGGGATGGGGAGGGACAAAGGAATTTGAAGCCCTTGAACTGGCGATGTGCTAGATACTACTGGAGAGCAGAAGAGCAGAAGGTGGAATTAGAGTGGAAATCAAACTTACCAAACTTGCCTAAAGTGTCATGGAAGGACTCCAACCAGGCGTTCTTCTTCTCCATAGAGCCAAAGATGATTTTTAATACGTCCGGACACTCACTGCCAATCAGCCATCAGGGAAAAGAGAAAGATGTAGGTTCATATAAATACATGGCGTCTTACGTGTGCACGTGGTACAAGGTTAGGAGTTGGGACGAAGATGATTTACATTTGGGATAAGTAAGCATAGGAGAAAAAATTCAGTCCGTCTGCCAATTGTACAAAAATAAAACTAGGGGAAGGTATTAATGCAAAATGAACATAACATATGATAACGATAACATGCATTTATTTTCCGCATCTTTGACACACACTCTTCTTCCTCAAGCTCCTAGTCGTACCTACGACTCCGCTGTCCAAATTCATCCCACTGCCAACAATCACAAACGATTTCTGTATAATAGGCTCCGGTCTTGTATGGAGAAGACTTACTAGCAGCCCACGAATCAGTATGCCAAGCTTCCACTGAAACGTGGAGGGTTGCAAACTTCAAAACCATACATGCATACACAGAGTTGACTTTATCACCGTTACAAGCACTGAATTGGATCACACATCTTTCATTTCTGCATTGCATTGATAAGGCGAATCTCAGTCATTTCTCACGCTCTCATTACAAAGATCTCAAATTTACATTCTGAGAACTATAATTCAATCTTCACTATATTAATTGTCCGATGTATGGCCGTAACGCTAGCAGACATTTCTATATTCACAACTTACGCATTAAATACCTGCGAACTATAATTAGAAGCCTCAAAAGCCTAATTTTCTCTAATTCAAATTCAGAAGAACCACTCAGAAATTGAGTAAAAGCTGCATGCAGATAAATACATAGATATAACATACATATATTACAGTTTGTTTGTAGTTTGAGCTTCTGTGTATGCATTAAAGTCCATATGCAAATACGCCTTGATTCTTATCAAAAATTGCATGATATTGTCAATGATGTTGTTCATTTTTTAACAGAGTAGGTACTAAATATTTGAGCCCAATGTTGAAACCTACTGAAACCTACTGAAAATTCGACCGCTAAATCATTTTTTTTTTGAGAAAAATCTAAATAATTGCGGTAAAGGAAAACGAACAACATCATTGGAATTCTTGGTTTATAACCAATATTCAAGTAATCAAAATACCATTTATTACATACGAGATTCATAAACAGAAGTTCAAAATACAAATATACTAAACACACGAAATGTAACACTTGCACCATACAGATATAATGATTAACCCGTATTTTCCCATCTCAACTTTTGACGTTTACTTTCTCTAACTGAATACATGGCGATGATAGCGCTCCGTGTTGTCATGCTCATTATGCCCACATACAACTTACTTTCGCTGCTTAACATATTGGCAACAATGGCAAGTTTTGACGTGAGCTCAGGATTTTATAGAATTTTAGGCTTATTTTCAATGTTTTCCAAACTATTTTATTTTTTATTATCTACACAATTTGAGCCACATATTTAGAATTTATTCCATTAACGTAGAACCCCTTGGGGAAGGACTAAAAAAATCCGCAAGAGATTTCTTGTCATATGTAGATTTGGCTGCCATTCAAACTTGGAAAAGCTACATTGTATAGCTGTGTGGAATGCACGTACGGATTACGCTCGCTATATTCGAGAATACTTCCTAATGCCTCAAATGCAGTAATATCGTAAGTAAGAATATTGCAATTTGGGCTCAAGAAGCATTGCGAATCCAGAGAGAATTCGTCAACGAGATTGGTCTTGTCTGAATCAAACTGTCAGAGCTCTGTTTAGCAGACACATGTCTGCCTCACTTGAACACAATAATGTCTCGTCTTTCCCCTTACGTAATATTCCATGTAGGAAAACAAGAGAATCATTCCCAATTTTATTGTATATAGCCGAGTCTGGATATTTTGTCTATGAGTCCGTGCCAAGAATAGCGTAGGACATAAATCTGACCTCCCAATCCACAGAATTCCTCATAAACAACAGTTTAAAAAGTCATCAACTTGGTTACTTGTTGTCCTAAGACTGCACCTTCACGCCAAAGCACGAACCAGGGAAATTATGATAACATCGTAAATATGAGACCAACGCAGCGGTTGGAACGTCGTCCCAAATACTCAGAGGACGAAGGGAGTCATTTCTTGAGGTTTGAAATAATACACTGCGTGAGGAATTTCTACTTTCGAGGCCTCAACATAATTTTCATGGAATTTATAATTTCTAAATTTGTCCCAGCTCCATTTCGGTATTGTGTCATTGTGTGTCTGAAGAGCTTCTGAGTGCATAAGTAGTTCATTCATATCTGCTTTCACTTGGGCTCAGGTTTGGGCTTAAGAATTTGAAGCCATGCAACATGCAAGCAACTCCATTTCCTCGTTTTTGAAAATTGGAGTGGTAAGTACGAAAGCGGGAAGTGCATAAACGAAACTTAAGCTTGCTAAAGTGAAATGCATGGGCGGAAAAGGAGAAGGAATTCATTGATTCTCAATGGACATGTGTCATCTGTTGTCCTGTGCTTAAAACCGACGAAACAAGGAAATTCATATCAATATACAAATGCGGAGGTTGAATTGAGTAAAATCAAACCAAGTAGGTTGAGAAGCTTTGCTACCAAAAGAAGGCGTTGGAAGAGGCAATGAACGCTATTTTCCCATTGTGCTAAAGCTTTATACGAAATCGTAAAGCTGCGCCTTCGCAATTCAAAATGTTCAAACTAAATCATTAGCTTGATACATTTAAATACAAGCAAATCCCCCGAATATTGTTTTATGAATAGAAATCGTAGTATTTAAGCACTATTAATAACCGTTAAACCAAGTTTCGGAAAGTCCTTAACCTTTGAATGAATGAAGGGTGTGGTATTCAGCAAAAACATCGGATCCTTGGCCTTACCGATAAGATTGGATATGGGAGGATGAAGATTTCGAAGGAAGATTTGGGATAATACGAAAATATGCTACGAACCTGGCTTCGGTTGACTTGAACTCCACCTCGAGCACTTCGCCACTGTCCGAGTGATGCTTGGTCGTGATGACCATTTCCTTGAGAATGTCGTCGAGCCCGGCGTGGGAGCACTTGAGAGTGGCTGCCAGGTCCATCATCCGTGTAATGGTCTTCAAGTCGTCCACTTCTTCCGGGACTCCGGCCGAACCGGAGCCTGGTGCAGCCTTGGCCATTCCATCACATGCGGCCTCAATCTTCATTTCCTCGTTTAGAAGCTTAATGTCCGTCAACTGAACCTTGATCAGAAGCTTGAACTTACAGCCGTCCCAAGTACTTCCAAATTGATAGCTCGTATTTGATCTACAAACCAAGGTTCGGAATTCAATAAGGAAAACCACTCATCGTAAATACAAAAAACCTTCCTGCTGCAGCTGAGGCTCAGAAAGAAAAATACCGTCGTTTAATACAGTAGTTAAGTTGAAAATGATGGCCAGCCTTCCTACTTTAGAATTTGCAAACTAAATTATAAATATACGCCAAGTCGCATAACATCAGTGTTCCATAAATATTTCATTTCAATAAATATGCAGGTACCACCGATTATTTAAGCACCGTATTTTGTCATGCACTGTACGTTGGTCAGGTTTAATTTTTTTTGAAAAACTTGGATTCCCAGGACAAGTCCGATCGTAAGCTCATGGAAAATCCATATTTACAAAATGCGCCTATACCCAGTTACCTACGTTTGCCATAGCGGCCTTAAACCGAGCGGCCCCATAAGATCGTTCTGGCCTCAAAGTAGTCATAATAGGGCTTTCACTACATTTCAATTAAATGCAGTCAAGGAGTCAGCGGATCAATCTGGACAGTCAGTAAAACGTGTCTCGTAAATGCCTAATGCTTTAGCTGTTCGGTTGATTGTGCTTCAATTGGGTTAATGTACGTCGTAAAAATAATTCGGATATTAAGTTTTAATTTATTTCCAACAACTCTTTTATACTCATTTTATTCTGTACTTTTCCGCGAAGGTTATCAGTGGAAACGAAGCAAGAGTTAATGGCCACTTTATTTCCCTGAATCAGGATGGCTTTCCAGTTTATAGCCCTTCACACTACAAGTACGGTCCCAATTGATTAGAAATACAAAATTAGAAGGTACGTATAACCCCTGTGAAACAATTCTATGAAAGAATTTCAGTTTTACCGTTTGAACTCAACCAGGAAATGATCTGGTTATGCACATCTTCAGATAGACTGGGTGATTAGTTGGGAAATCGTGTAAATTTTCAATAGCTGAGTTGGGCCAGTTTTTCAACAATTATTTCATCTGGCAAACTAGGCACTATTTACGGGATACCTTGTCGATTAAATTCTTTTGCAAGGAGCATTTTCACGAAATTGCAAAAAAATTTGTTTGGAGCAGGCATATGTCGGAAGTGAAGTAAGGCCTACTATTAGTACGAATTAACTATCTATAACAGAACTGCATTTTTATTGTATTCGGGAATCCTATGCCTTTGGCTAGTAATCCTAGAATTATCGTTATAAATGCAGCCGGCCTTTGTGTTGTTCCTTTGTGGACGTAGCATTAGGGAGCTTAGCGCTAAGAAATCCGTTTGTCAGACTTACGATGGTTTCCGAGTGCTCTTTCTCTTGATTGAAGCGACGACGAGAGAGTCTGCAAAGAGGAAGAGAGCCCGTTCCTTCCGCACATTCGAGTTGTTGATGCAGACAGGGAGAATGTCTTGACGGACCAAGTGGCCCAAGCCTGAGGCCCAGCCCTCGATCTCAATTTCCCGATTATCATTCGGATCCACAGAGGCGCAGTCAATATGAAGGGCAAACTTCTTAATTTTGTCCAGAACCAGAATGAGTCTGGAGTGATCCTCATGAACTGCCGCCGTGTACTTGATGAGTTCCTTAAGAAACGGAGAAAGGAAATGAGTGGAAGAAACGGCTTTTTGAGCAGCCACAACATGCACTCAGCCGCTGGTTCCGTGACGGCTGGAAACTCGTTTTCCGCCTCGTTATTCACAAATTCAGTACACGTCCTGAATTAGAAATTATAATATGAGTCTTTATTACAGGCCTTCCCTTGGATCATCCCTGAGGTGGAATACTTACGGCGCCGTTTATGGCTTCCTACCCAATAAAGACAGTACATAACAGTGGAGGGCCATTAGCCTTAGTTTCAGGACGGGTTTTGACATTACCTAATAGAAAATTTTCCATTTCCGATTTATGATATCAACTTAAGCGTTTTGATTATTTTATAAATACAGCAATTTTTTGAGTAAAATCCACAAACCCCAACGAAGAAGCAAAAGAAGGAAAACTTGTGCTTATTTCAAATTGAAAAATGTAATTCAGTAGCTGGTAACATTTCGAGGAAAATACTAACAGTACTAACAACATTTGAATTAATAATAAGCTAATATGTTATGTTGAATGTAACTCTTGGGCCGCAGGCAAAACCTGTTGCAATTACGCTACAGATTTTGTTTGTCAAATATTTCGGACCTTGTGGTCCCCTCCCCATGGACGACTTTCTCTTGGAATACAAGCATGCTTCACGTTTTGTGTTCGTTTCTCGATATCCTACCACTGTACAAAACAAACGAACAGAGCTGCTCAAAACAAAGAGTTGTTCAGCTCATATCGTATAGTAACGGCCTTACCATGCCCTCAACATGCTGACAGCTTGTGAAGAAAATCGCTACACGTTATAGGTTCGGATGTTTCTTCCCCAGAAATCTAATTCCGTAGTTTCTTGTGTCGCAGGAGCAGCTCTGTTGATAAAGCAGCCTACGAAAGTTGAGCAGATCCTCGAATAAATTATGTTTTTCAATAGGAAAGTATGGAGGCGTGTGGTACAGAGTAAAAGGCTCATAAAGAAAAGTAATTAACACAAACTGTCCAGAGCATGCTGAATTTTCTGTATAAATAATGTCAACAAGACTATGGACTAGAAAAGTGTATGGGATCAGAGTACAGAGTGTTTTGTGCCATTCTTCGCTACGTGCCTCATGTTCCTGTACAGCTGGTTGCTCGAAGGTGGGGACTGACAGGACAAATCTAAGCTCAAGTGATTATGTGCGTCGAGTGTCTTGACTGTTTACTCTGGAAATGAGTGATGAGAGACAGGGACGGGCTGCTGGAGCGGAAAGGGAGTAAATATTAAAGGAGCATTGTAGCAAGTTCTTACTTTGACCAAAAGTTCGTATCTTGGAATTCTTTGAATGGGCATAATGAGAAGAGAGTCCAGATTCAGTTTTCCCTTATGCTGGCGTGCATTTGATTCCAGAAATCTTGCCAGAGACGGTTTGGAGGCCACAGCCATTTTGAGTGACCCTTTGGCATTCTTCCAGTTGTTCACAAAGAGAGAGTAACATTCGAGCAGAGAGTTTTGTCGGAACTGAAAAGTTGGAAGTTGAATTCACGGAATTTAAGCCCACCACTTACTCTACTACACACTTCATTGAGAAACGTGGAAATTACACTCGATCCGCTTGGAATCAAGTAGTAAATAGAATTGGCTTAATGATAAACAAGCCTTATAACCCACACATTCTCACCATATTTTCACATAAATTCTACAAAACAACTTTACACCATATTTTTGAATTTCTAATACAGCTTTTGACCATCAAAATAAAAAGCCGTTTCATCTCCTTATAATAATACACATCAAAAAGTAATTGGATAACTGCAAAAACAAGCTTTGACAGAGCAACACAATAGCAGTTATCGTAATTTCTAAGATTGTATACGATTCTTAACTTTATCTGGTACAACTTAAATGGACAGAATAATATTTCTTGCTATTAATTGTGCGAAACTTGATGCTTAGCTTAGCTCTAACTAGACGTGAATTACTATAACCGAGTATCACTCATTTGTGAAAAAACTGCCTTTTTTAAAGTCAAAAGCTGTTGTAAAAATATAAAAAATATGGTGTAAAGCTGTATTGGGCAATTTCTGTAAAAATATACTGAAAGGGTGTATTTTGTATGTAGTCTTTAAACACAAGCTAATAGAATTAAATAGGAGGGAAGAAGGCAGGAACGAAGATCGTAAGTTTGTCATATCCTACCAAAGTTCCAAACATAATATTTAATAAAAAAAAACAAATCAAAAATTCAAATCCTGGTTTGCAATAATCTGAAAAAGAGGCTGTAGAAATAGCAAATGGAAGATATATTGCCTCATAAATATGGAACACGTTAAGAATTAGCAGGCGGAGATGTACATAGACCTCCAGATGAGGAAAACAAGCAAAGGAATAGGTACAGAAATAGTCGGAAATTACCGCATCAAGAAGCACATCACCCACACACTGCATGTCGTCAATGACTCGTTTCTGAAGAGCATCCAGGAGACGTTCGTGGTGCCACTGAATTGTGGGAATCTTCAAAGTATAAATTATGACATTCTATTAATTCTCTCTTATTCAGATCGTAAATCAAATTCTCCAACTACGAACATCTGTATTCAATTCCCAACTAGCGAATTATCAAGCTTTCCACTAGGGAATTACTTCAATTAACGTTGCTATTTATGAACTCTTACGCCACTATTCACCTGAATTCGAACTAAATACATACACTGCAAAAACTGTGGCTCGAGATCAATGCTCAACTTGCTCCAAGGTTATTTTTCCCGTGTTCATCAAGTCCCTCCTATTATGCTACGCCGGTAGAAAATTCATAATGCACTTACGTGTGTCATCTCATCAGTTATATATAATTCCTCCCTAGCGCTCTGCATCTACGTATGCTTGTATGGGACGAAACAGCTAATTTTGAAAAGAAAGCTCGGGCTCCTGCATCTGTCACTAGAGCAAGACTTCACATGCATGCATGCTACTCCGTATTCTACATACCTATGTAGAAAGTACGTAGAGAGTATGGAAAACTGACCTGGAAAAAAATTTCATCCACAAGTCCCGCATCGATGAAGTCAGAGGACTTGAGTGGCTCCATGTATTTCTGTGCAAAGGAGGACAAAGGAAGACAAATTAATCTATTTTCAGCCTCTTTTCCTGTATTCACTCCTTTTTACATTTACTTCCCTTTCACCCGACTTTCACTCACTCACAAAACTCATTTAGTTTTCACGACCGACATCAGGGCATCAAGGTGAGCAGTATAATATCCAACTGCCTATATCTAAGACCTCATCCTGGCGCCAGGAATTATCTCCAATGTATTTGCAATGGAGATATATATTTATTTATATGGCTATACGCTTCCGCAGCACGTTATCAAATCCTATATCCATGTGCTTGGAGAAGTAGCCTTGTTATGGTTTGTATGAAAATCCAGTTCCACAATACCGGAAGCGGTGTGTGTTTAATATTTTTGAGAATAAATCAAATAGTCAACTAGTCAGAAATATTCAACTAACTAATTATGTTATCGTAAGAGTATTCTCTTACAGTTGATGTAATGCATAAAAGAATTAGTATGTACTTGTACTCGAGAAGTTTTTTTTTAGTAAACTGTTACCGCATTCATGAAAACATGTGTTACCAAATCTAAATACATAGTTTTTAAACGAATTTACCAACTTGAAGAATTTTCTGAATAGTAATAGTTGGTTGAACATATTTATGAATATTACTTGAATATTTGTTTCAACAAAAACAAACAAGCAGTAACATATTCATGTCATGGTATATGGCTCCCAATTCTACACAACGTAGTCTGAATTGCTAAAATAATAATTTTGAATCAAAGAGACCTAAGGTCTACAAGTTAGAAATTACATTTTCCATTGCAAATATGCAGATCAAAAAATAGGCCTCTGAACAGGACCGAATAATATGTTCTAAGCCCACGAGTCTTTAGAGATCTGAGACTTTTATAATGTAAGCAAATAAGTAAACGAAACTTACTTTCACCAGAATTCGTAATGAATCAACATATGATTTCTCCGTTTCCACAATCTCAGCAAGAACATGGCCCCTGGGACTTCCATCCTGGAAATTATCAAAAGAAACAACGTTTACAGGTATAGTTTGATATATGCGGAGTCCAGAAAGGAAATATTGTATGTTTTGGTTTATATCTGTATGTATAAGGCTCATTTTCAGTCAAACTGTTGAACCAATATAAATTCCCAAGCACTCACTCCACTACTGCAGTGAAAAAAAGAAACATTTTAATACAGTTATAGAAAAAATTCATTTATGCAAAAACATGTTTCCGTAGGTACTTCTGATATGAATTCTCGTTGATGTGTGCACATCAGTAATACATTGCAAGACTGATATACAGTCTTCACTGTCCCGGAGCCTCAGCAGAGATAACTGAGGGAATCAGATTATCTCCAATTAGCATACTGTCCTCAGAAAGAAGGAACAGGTATGCAAGGAGGAAATAGATAACGTAGAGGAGCAAGGCAATGTAACTCAGAGCAAACATCAATAGTGGTCCGGTAGCTCAATGGGTAGAGCAACTCCGCGACAGAGTGATCTGGGCTCGACCCCCAGTCGTTCCACATTTTTGTGAGCTCTGAGTGACAAGCCTTTACAACATTTGCTTTCACAATTTTGACGAATCCCAGGATACAGTTATCGTCGGCCTGTGCAGTGCATGTTTGGTTTTTAGGAATTTCAGCATTCACAACAGCTATTTGTACGGTTTTTATGTTAACCAGTTTTAGTTGAATACGTTCTGCGTTCTGCACTTGGACCCAAAATCACCACGTCGGTACTTAGTTATTCAAACTTGGTTACATTGTTGAGGAGTTACACTCCCGCCTGAGGGCTCATTAAAATGTTGAAGTCTCAATTAATTGACAATATCCAAAGGTCTAATATAAGAAACGGGCACTACTGCGTAGTGTGAATGTGTTATAACTTATTTATAAGCATACGTATGTACAAAATGTCAGCGAGAATTAAAAACCAGAACGGTTTCTCATTAATTGTATGCATGTTGATTTCTCAAGAATTGTATTGTGAAAACCAAAGAGGTAGAGACCTCGAAACCCAACTTTCAAAGTCCTAGGCCTCACTGCACGCAAAAGTTAACACAGATTGAGACTTCGGACTTGAAAGCTGGGTTCTCAGGCCAGCTTTTAAGTTTTTTTACAATAATCTTTGTTGTGTTACTATTTGGGAAAGCCTAAAGACTCATTAATATTGGTATATTGGGACTCATGGGCTTAAAATAAAATCAATTTAACAGGTTGGAAACAACCAATATATTTACACAGAACGTTGTTCCTTTAATTATACACAATCAAGTACTATATATGTAGATATTAAAGTTTTAACTGTCGAAAATGGTCACAATCTCATCTTACTGGTCTGGACAACAACAAAAGTAAACATACAACTCTTGGGACTTGTATGTACAATCTACAATGTGTACCGACCGAAGTGGAGCGTGTATTTCCTGTGCAAATGTACAGAAATCTGGACCTCCGTCAGAATTGCACTCTTCTCTTAAGCTACTGTGAAATAGGATTTATTTGTACTTCTATGTGAAAGCACTTAATGGAAGTGGAATATATACATAGTACACATGTACTTTCCCAGCTCCGTCTCGCCATCACATGTTTCTAATTAAATACAGAGAAACCCGCTTAATCTCCTCAGCGTCTCTCTATATGCTAATTTGAGCAATTTTAAATCCACACGCACATGTAGCCTGAGTCTGAATGAAACTCTGTTAATTAGGCCTTACCAGAGGCCACAGCCGGAGACACATAGGCAGAATCATCACACAGATGTCGTGTGTCAAGGGAATAACTATTTCGAAACGCCCCCAAAAAACTCAAGCCCATACCGTATGCAAATCTAATTGAGTCTAAACCTGGAGCACAAGTGCAAGCACCTGAGCAAAAAATTACGTTTAACTTCAAAATTGGTGAAATTGCGATACGAAGAAGACAGTGGAATGTAATCCCGATAGGAATTCAGGGCGACGCATAGGGAGTATTGATTTGAGAGCCAGTCTCCTTCATAAGACATCACTGTATTATAAATATACTAGTGGAAAGTCCGGATTTAATGCTCTAAGCCTCCAAACCAAAAAAAAATTTCCAAAAAGTCAATCTTAAATGCCAGTTAAGCGTGTGACCGGTCGTTTCGATTCGATTAGACTCTTAATCAAGTAATGTGATGTGAATCTTGAATACCAAATTACATTAAATTTTTGCCATCGTATATTCCCATCCTGAGGGCATTTAAAAGTTGCATTGACAGGTTGCAGTGAATTACAACCCGTCGGGATACCAAACCCGAGACAATAGAAAAATGGCTCAGAAATTAATTTATTTGCTTCGCTTTCACTTCCACTTTCTCCTGCAGCACTCGATATACGGGACACGTTCTGTGTACCTACATATACATATATTTAATACCATCCCAGACATATCCGTCGTTTGCGTTTACAGAATATCACAGCATAGCAGGGGCTCTATTTGATGTCCAATACGCAGCTGGTGGTTGTGTTGGGTAGCTCTTGATTAGCCGAACGGAAATTAGTTTTTGTTTTAATTGATACTCATCTTACGTGCGGATTTCCCGCTGTATGGTGCCCCTGATATTGGCCTTTAGCTAACATTACATAAATAGTAAAGTATTGAATTATGGAATGCAAACTCCATATCTACTGGCAACTGATTTCGTGCAAAATTCTTATTTATCCGAATTGGAAGCTTTAGTATTATAGGACTTTCAATCCCGGCCGAGTTTCAATTCATGGATTCAAATCCCCAAATTGAGTCAATTCCTATTCCCATGGCCTTATCAGTAACATTGATTTTAGTGGGAATGTAAGCAGGAAATGTTCCTTAAATTATGTAATGTAAAGGGACATAATTTTACTAGCATGTTAGTAATCATTCAAATTATAAAGGATGTGCTAATTTGATTTTTTTTAAATGAGCATTTTAATTGACAACTTAAAAATATCGTTACATTTTATCCAAAATAGTCCAATTTTTCATTATTCTTAGTCTCGGATATTCATAACCAGAATCCAAGGTTTTCGAATCCCAAGGAGAAAGTCAGGGATATAATATGTAGGTTATATTATGAATACATATCCTAGACGAGTAGCATGACAACAATAATTTGTAATTTACACGGTATTCGATCGAGCGAGAAATGTGCTAGATTTGATGCACTGTGTAGAGCAGTATCCGGTCTCTGAATTAGAATTCCATAACCGTAAACGGAGTTGTGAAGAAGTTGGTTTCCTATATTTCAAAAACCTCCTGATCCACCAACTGCATTATCACAAATCACAAGAGATATTGTGTAGAAAGAAACTACGAAAGAAAGCCTGACCTACTTAGGAATTGAGATGAATTTGTTTTGCAGAAGAGCAAGTTTTTCTATTCCCGTCCCAAATCTGTTTGTACTAATGAGCTATTAAGTTCAAATTGTATCTTTCACTACGTTCTAACAAGTTCCACATAGGAAAAGGAGCGAGTAATACAGAATAAGTAAGTGCCCTGAAACGTATGCTGCATCTCTGCGTTATATAACTACTATTGTACGTACATATGTTATATGTACCTGCTACAGCACACTTTGCTGGATTTATCTTCCATTCTTTACCGAACACATGAAGAGCTTAGACGTAGCTGTGACACTAGCCGCAACTAGATAAGGCTAAGCATATTTGAGTATAGCCGGTTAAACGTTCAGTTCTCTCCGCCCATCAACGAGATCTATCTATCGATGTATTTTTGTTTGCGGTTTAGAAGTTTGGTAAACAAACCTAAACTTCAACGTAAAACGGCGTCTGGCAAAAAATATGAAGCTGTAGAAGATATTGAACTTACACAACACATTTGTCTGATCAACAGCTTGTAAATTAGCGGGCTTAATAATTTTGTAGTGCACATACTATGTAGGCCGTACCGGGCTATCACAATACCAATGTTGATAATTGACAATCAAACGATCAAATCATGTACTACGTACTTCTAAGTTCGTGCTTTGCGCTGGATCGTGAGCTACTAGTTGTTGAGTTACATATAAGCTACAACAGAGCTTCAAGGTAAACAGACACGATTATAAGAAATCAATAAGCATAGTCTTTCAGTACACAAATCTATAATACTGTAATGAGGACAAATAGAGAATAAGACTGGAACTTTCCGTTTCCGTCCTCACGCTCTGCTCTCACTAATTGGTGCAGGAATTAGAATGTCACGTAGTGTGAAGGCCCAGCAGCAGTTTACCATGCCAAAGATACCCACGAGAACCTATGTAGTCTAGCCTATTTAATTCAATATCCTCAAGCTGTACGCCATTTCTGGGCTCAATGGCAGAAACTGAAGACGTAGCTTCAATTCCCAACATCAATTTCAATCATAATCCCCGAGAACAAAAGGAAAATGTTTCTGGATCTTGAGTGAAATACGAGGAAAGTGATATCTTTGCCTTTGCACTTTAGGTTGCCCCAGGCAGCTCCCACTTCGTCCTACAATTTCTCCCAATGTCGGCATAAGACAGAAAAATGAGCTGGAGACGTCTAGGACATTTCTATTTTCCCTATTTTCCTAAGCCTCTCGTTTTTGTATCAAGACCTTCGTGTCCTTCGTGTCATGTCACGTTCAGGCCAAGAGTAGAAGCGGTGGCTGTCAAAGTAACAATTTGATGCTTCTCTCTCTCTCTATGTAGTTCGTAGATACACAATACGCAACATCCTTCCACTTTTATTATTTTTATTGGACCAGATCTTCCTGCGTGTATGCGGCGTCTGGAGACGGTAAATAGCTTTTCGAGAAACCAAGTTTGATACAACACAGAGCTGAGAAACTTGAATACAAAATTGGGCATTACATTCAGCCGGCGGGTCCAAATATTCAATTCTAGGCTATTCTTTAAAACTGCCAGTATTTTTTATCCGTGCAGTTCACGCCTCTTACCGAAATTGCTAACAAGAATTTTTGATGCCTGAAGCGTTTGTTGTGCATTATTTGATAAGGTAATTCGACTACCGTCAACTTAAAATAATCATTGATGCTCTTTACATTTACAACACCGAGCAGTTTATAGTTTATTCAGTCAGAATTCGAACAGCAAATCTTAGTTTAGTCCTTGAAACTCTAATAATACAAACTTAGGAAGGAGCCTTTATATCTATTTTTGGAAGAAAATATTGTTCTATGTATTGGGAAATATTTGTCGTGATTGGAAAGATGTTTCAAAGTAAAACCATCACGAATTATTTTTAATTACATTATGAATTAGATACATCAAATGCGTAAATGCAAAGAACGTACTTATGAACTTTCTAGTTAAGATAAAAGTACAGTAAATGACCTGACATAGCTAAATAGTAGAAATCCCATTTGACACATGACATTGCATGACCTGCGTACACGCTCAGTCACCAATTCCAAATAAGTACAAGTATGTACTTTGAGTAAACTTCGCTAGTTTGGTCCGTATTAGTATAAATGGCTGACCAACTCAAGGTGCGGAACTCTACACAAGGATTTATTTTAGAGTGCAGATTTTATTTAACCACTTTTCATGTACCTTGGTTCCAACTAAGCCCTTTGAAGCTTTCACGGCTGGATACGCGGTTACCTGGGTGACGGTAACGATGGAGCTTGACCCTCAAAAGAATAAACACCACCGCAGAGATTTTGATCTCAAAGCATAATCAAATCATTGACTTCTAAAAAATTATTAACTTAGTTGTCATTTCTACCGGCGGGTGTCTGTCTGCATTTTGTGTTACCGGCTACTGCGGTCCAGCCACGTCAGAGCCCGTGGCCTTTTATTGTCTGTCAATAGATCTACTTGCATTTGATCTTGTCTCGTTACTAGGTTAGTTCCTATTGTGAAAATACACCCATGTCATCTGCAATGTTCCCTGTCTGGCCTCTGTGGAAACTATTTCTATTTCTATCCAAACGCTTTCTAGTAATTGGTAAGTGTTAAATATTAATGTTATTGAACAAAGAACTAGAACCTCAAAATAAATTGTAAAGAGGACACGCGACCACAAATACGGCTGCTGTTATTGGTTTCGTCTTTTTATCAAAATACTTAAGAACGTCAAACGGTGAGAATCTCTAATAAGTCTTTAAATATATTCAAGTGTTTGTGACTGGAAGCCAGACCATTGCCAGAGCGAGTAACCGCAAAAAATGTAGGCTTTACCTTGTGTCCATTACCAAGACACTTCCAAGAATTTATCACAGTCTCCTTTTTTTCGTTTAAATAGAAATCCATATTCCTGGTAAGTTCTACGTTTAACGACAACCGAAGGCCTTCTCGTTTTGTCTTGTCAGCATCATTGCGGTTCGCAAATCTGTCAGAATATTTACTTCCCAAAAACGGATAATGTATTTTCACCCCTCAGCTTTTCTTTACCCTTGGATCACTGATAATCTGCCATCCTTAACATAATATTGCTCTTGTACAACTGGATGTGCTGATAAAAATTAGGCCAAGAGCCGTCGTACTTTATCAGACCCGTATGGTAGACCAATCTACTGGTTCTACTAGCATTGCACATACTTAGCTTTATTGGTTTCTTGTGGAATTTACTCATCCACATCCAGAGCTCTTTGTCGGTACTAGTCCATATACTATGTGTGTGTTATTACAGTTGGTTCAAAACCCCTGCCTTCAATGTATTCACTTAATTTCACTAAAATACGCCTGACGTGGACTCAAAATGAGAATTTTTATTCAAACCGATTCAAACCCTTAGCTATGTCCTTGTAGGAAACCAAATGTGTTTGATCAACGGCCAGCTATGGAGCAGACGGCTCTGGAAAGGCAGTGCTATGCAATTGAGAACTACATTTGGCATAAGTCATGGGAATCATTTTCAATTGAATTACAATGACCCTGGCCTCTCGAACTACACAGGGGGTTAGCGTTCCCTAATAGAAAACGTACACAAGGTAAATTGGGTATCCAACTGGAGCGCGGTGAAAGCCCTCCACTTCCCTCGACTTCCATCTGGCTCTCCGTACTTTTCCGTAAATACATTTTGGAGAAATTCCAGTGAAGTGAAATGAGTTTCTGGAATCAGTCAGTAATGAAGAGTCAAATGAGAGTGAAAATCGATGGGAGTCAGACTTAGGCTCTGCGAGTTGTAGCTCTTTGGCTTGGCTTGCGGTGGTTGCCTGAGTCAAATCTATCAAATACGGCCACAGAAAATCATCAAGGAAATGAGTAATAATAAGATCAATTCGAGGAAGTCCTCAAACTGTATGGAAATTCAAACCGACAATCTTCTCCATATCCACACTCACCACACTACAGCCATAACGAGCCTCTGCATGAACCCTTGACACTCTCGGCTCAGAAGCCCATCCAAAGTTCCGCATGTAACAGAATCCAATTAATAGTCCCGAGTTTGACTTGTAATTAAGATAAATGAAGAGGAAAGTTTCTGCACGCTTCCTTCCTGCTGAGTCCAAGTGAGACTCACTTCAGAGGAATTACTACGATTTAGGACAAAGTGCTCTGCTGGATCTTACAGAACGTGTCATCGGGTTTGAGCAGGGATTGATATTTGTAAACTCCCCTTGTTTTAGCTACACGTTTTCCCTACATTTTCTGCTCAGCCTCCATATGCTCTAAATAAAAAAGACATTACTGGATATAGACAGTGGAGAACCCGTAAAATTTTATGCTTCTCCATTTCCTTTGATTAAAAGTCAAGTAGTGAGATCAGGCAGACTAGGACAACGGGATAATCAGTACTCCCGCCCTGGTTTTATGAGCCAACTTCTTCCCAGCACACAGCCAAGCCAAAGTACTCAGCAGCATCAGCCCTCAGTTTCCCAGAACGGTCAGGGGCGGTACTAGGATTTTTTACAGGCTAAGCTAAAATCCGATCGAGGCCTAAATGTTGAAATATTTCTATTATGTTTTTCTAAGTACACTTTTTTTATTGTATACAATTTGATATTGTTAAGCATCTTGTATAAATCCGCTAGCGGAGGCGCCGGGTCTGCTTAAGCAGCCTATATACTGAGCCCACTCAGCCTGTATGCACAACATCGCCACTGAGGAGTGTGTGTCGAAGGCTGAGTGAGACGAAGCATACATACACGGCAGAAGAGTGAGATGCTTCTGGTCGGAGTCCAGCGGAGACACGGTGTGTGAATTCTTCTGGCTATGACGCTTTTTGGAGATGACAGGAGAGCTCGAGCTTGGCTAGCCAACTTCAAAGTGAAAGTATTTAAGTAAACAGTTGAGGAGTTGGTCCGCAATGCACTTTGGAGCTTGGACTATGGACTTCAATTCACCTGCACTACTTTAGCAACTCTGCTAAGATCATAGAATGTCTGCACAAGCTCTTCAAACTGTTTATTTGGAAAAGAGATAAAGAGAAAGGAGCTTTTGGAGGATTTTGAGGACCTAAAGCGACAATCGGGTAATTTGAGCACTTTTGAATTTCCATAAAGCAGATGTTATGGTCATTTTAGACACGTTAGGTTAGTTTGGCGAATACCTACGAACAATAAGTTTCATTCATCCTTTAAACTAGCAACCCATGAATCAGTGTAAACCACTCAACCTAGGACCGATTCTTGCTCTATTGACTGAAAAATTCATACGCTGCAGAACTGTCAAGCCCGTTACTTTACTAGCTATATGCTAGAAACCTATTTAGGCCAATAATTAATTACTGGTTTAGTTGCTGTACGAGGATCGATGCGTCAACTTGATGCTCAGCGTTGTATACCAAACTTCAAAATCGCAAACTACATAGATAGATGGATGGGCAAAGAAAAGCATTATGTCCATATTCTACTGTGACCTATCCATCCAATTGTTACTTTTGAGAAATGACTTTGTGTTACCAAGCAATTTGCTTAGGAGCACTCTAGACTTTGATAATGCAATTCACAGAATAATTACGCTTGATAATAAATTGGAAATTCCTCAATTTCTATTTGCGTGTAAATTGTGACACTCATTCATTAGGCGCTGATAAAGAAATTAGTGTGATAAATTGAGAGCTACTAACGATTGTCGTGGAACCTCAACCTCAACCACAAACAAGCCTTTTCGAAAAGGAATATTTGAGTGGAGCTTGGGATTTTACCGCTACTCTAATAGAATTAGAAGTGAAGAGACAAATTAGTTCCTGAACAATAGGGACGGAATTAAGAACCACAAGCCGGGGTAGCTATGACTGCAGGCTGCACGTAGCGATGCGTGCATATGTATTCAGCTTCTAGCTAGTGCTCTGTAAGCGTTTCCCACAACTCAAGCCTACATTTTAAGCGGTATAGCTGTGGGTTGTGTGTCCTCAGTAAAGGCTAGCCAATTATTGGAATAAGAGAGGAGATTACGTGCTGGTTGAACCCGTTTTCACAAACGATAAAAGATCCGAGTGAAAGTACTCCTTTCTTTTGACACATGAACCTTTGACATTCCATTCGTAATTTAATCCTCTACCAGCTAGATGAATATATTTCCCTTGGACCAACTTACGGCTCATACTAGCTATAAGCATCCTAATACGAATTCCTAACTGTATTAGCTTTAGTCAACCATAATGTGCTAATTAAATTACTGAGAATGTCAACAGCAGCAGCCTAGAATCTACCAACTGAGTCTTCAAAGAGACAAAACTTTAGTTTTTCAAAATATTAGACTGAGCAGAAGAAGTATTAATAGGACAGGTTGGAGCGGATTCGGAAAGCCTAATCCATTTAGAATGAACGGAAATTTGTACCCAAACTTACTACAACAATAATGAAGTTACATCATAAAAGTTAGACTCACTTCCTTTTGAAGATTAGCAATTTTTGCAGCAAATGCCGCATCTCTCATGGCCCTCTCTTCATCTTCCTCGTTGATCCCAAGCCCACCCGGCGTCTGGCACTTGGGTGCTGGCTCCACACCCTTCACTGTCGACTTGATGAACTTACTCTTGAAACTCATTGCAAACATGAAGTCTTCCGTTTGTGTGAACCAAGAATACGGTTCTACTCTTTGTAAATTGGTTAGGTTGAGAGGTCACCTCTTGACACAAGCTATACAGGACTTAGATGGAGGAGGAGGAATACAATAGGAAAGCAGGACCTGCTGCACGTGGACGGCACGTGGACTCCAAACAGAACTCGCTACTCGACTTGTCTATTATATTCTGCTCGACTGACTCTAGGATTCCTAACACGCTCTGACTCCGCACTTTAGCCACTCGCTTATCCGCCTAGTAATACATCTCGAGTATGGAAATGCGTCAGAGAATTAAGGCTACAGGTGGTGGGAGTTGGGAACTGACGCTGGAACAAACCGCAAATGAGCTCAAAAACAGCTCGACTCAAGTGAAAAACAAGTGTCGGCTCCTTTCACCATTAGTGAAAGTGGGCTGGGAGGAGACGGGATTCGACCAGTTTCTCTTTCTCAATGATTTCCGTACAGCTATTTTGGAATCAGGGGAAAAATAAAAGCTGTACTTGGTCTCGGTGTGTATTTGGAATGGGAGATAAGAGGGAAGTTGTGTTTGGACAGAGAAGAAGAAAAAGCGATAGAAAGGAAGCCGATGACAAGGAGCCCGTTTCTTCCGTCGATCAAAATAGGAGAAAAAAAGTTTTTGGCTTTGTTAGAATTAAATTTATTTGAGTTGGCGACAGAGAGTCTCACTCCTGCCTGGGCTGAGAAATCGAGGAGAGGATTTATAGAAAATAGTTTCGGAGCCTACGCAGGGATGAGTGAGAGAGAAAGCTCCGAGTTCATGCCTTTTGTAGTCGAGCGAAGGAGGAAAACCGGCCTGCTCCGGCAGCTCATCACCGCTACGCTTATGCATGTTGAAAATACGCTTAGAAGTTATATATTTCCACAATTCTGTTATTTAAGAACTTGGTTCCTGTCATTTCAGCTTTTCCGAATTCAACGACGAATAGGCTTCATATAATTGGTACCTTAATAACAATTTCATATTTTAGTAAAGCTCGTATTTGAAAAATTAGGAAAATCAACACAAATTTGATGTAGCTTGTCGCGGATTGGGCGTAGGATGACGAGAGGTGAATCTGTCTCAATAAGTTTTGTAATTGGTATAGTAAAATGTTTGGCAAACTAGTCCTCGTTTAATATTTAGTTTGCAACAACGTTTAAGCAATATATAAGCAATCAAGAAACTTTTAGCGCGTCAGTTTTGCATTTTCATTTACAATGGTAGGTATCATTCTGTTCACGGCCATTCAAATACTATGTTACTTGTGCCATGACAAACGCTATGTTGCACCATGAAACTTGAGGTTATTTAATGGCTTCAGCACTATACACATATATTGATACCTAGTCTTAACCAACCGCTAAGCCGGCTATACTCAAGGATTTGTGACAATTAAAATATCCTAGAATATAACGAGCTTAATAGGCAAAACACAACATTATACCTATTTCCGTAAAACTTGTAACCAGTTCAGTTAGATCAGGGCTTGGCACAGATTCGTGGACTTAAATACTGTACTCTAGGCGGATCAACACGTACATAAACCTAGAAAGAATCACGGACAGGATGATTCCATAAGCCCCATCTGGCCTAAGCGTGACTACTTTTCCTCTTTTGACTTGCACGTATGCGCTTTTCACTTTCTCCAGCAACGGCATCTCAAGCCAAATCATTCTCACTCCAACTTTCCTAATTCACTAGACCTTTATTATACGAAAATGGTAAAACTTTGGCACTCGTCTTCTAATCCCTAATTTCATTACCCATTTCTACGCCTAATCTAACACTAAACTTATTGATGTCGTTTTCTCTAATTCATGGAAGTCGCTTGAAAGACATCTGTAAGTATGGATGTATTAAAAATTCGCCATTTAAATTTAAAATGGTTCTAGATCAAAATTAGGCGATTTACCACCCAGCATGCTTTGAACTCTTTTGAGTACATCGATTTTATAAGGGGTGTAATATTTATCTCTGTCGCTCGTTGTATCACTGTATGTATATGTCCAGTTTTGAAGTTTGGTAAACAATTCCAAGTTTCAAGGATATATAATATCATCTGTCATCGAACACAGCAACTAAAGCAAATGTCACCAAAATAGTATACTTATTAATTTAGCAGTGCATGTACTTATGCATATGCCATGCATGCATGGAATTCTGACAACTGATCCCGAATGTTATCCTAGGTTCAGTGCGTTGCACTGATTCAGGTAAACTACTCGTATGTGCTTCCTGTTGCCTGATACGGGGGACATCATCAATCCCTTGGAAAGCTTGCACTACATAGTCATAATTGTTAAAGTTGCTTATTTACAATTAGTATGCAATACCTGATTACAACTAAAAAGGATTTACCGATGAAATATGCTATGCAATAACAAACCAGGATGCTCGTCTAGTCAAGAATCATGGTAGTCAAAACGATACAATAGAGTTGAGCTCATAATACTAAATTCTAGAGTGGTTGTCTCAAGTTTTAAATTGCTTGGTAATAGGGAAAGGTCATATTTATTAGGGTAAAGCCAATAGCGGAAGAACAATGTGAGTTTGAGAGAGATTTTAGTGAATCTAACTTTCCAAACCGGAAAAAACTCAACTCAGGTCAGCTTGTTGATGCAATTAGGAAACATGAGCCTGTGCTATATACTCCAACTTCCATATTTTGCGAGATCGAGAAGGCATTAACTTGAGTATCAAGACCTATCACTCTAATTGGCTCTCAAACTTGAGATCCTTCTTGAAGTTACGTTCTGTTGACGAAGTTCAAAATGGAGTTGAAAGATTTATACTTTTCAATTGGCCTCAATTTAGGATAAGGCGTTTCAAAAATCCATATCTGGCCTCAATTGATCTCACCTCAAAATACTTTGGATCCTGCCTAGTTAGCTTCGTTTTGCAACCAAGATGTTTTTGGGATTTGGGACGGAAGTCTCGGAAATCATTGAAGCGTATTAGTTTAATGGAAATATAGTGACAAAGGTCTCCATGGCTACGATCTGTAGACAAGAGGAAGCATGAGCTTAATTTAAAAGAATCAAGTAGAATTCGTACCGAATTGTTTTATCTTCACGTGAACTTTTGGCTTGGCCTCGTGATAAATTGGACAAGGTAGAGTAAGCACGCCACGAGTACAGCGTACTTTCGTCTTATCCAAACAATAATTCATTGATCCGCATAAAAATTCTTTCAAGTTATGAACAACACTATTAGTAAAATAAAAAGGCAGAATAGCGGGAGCTCCAAGTGATACGCACATAAACTGAGTTCACACATGAAAGGACGCCACAGAACCTACGCCAATAAAAATAAGCTATTGTGCAAGCCCATGAATCAGTGCAATAGCAATAGTTTTACATGTAAATAAACATATGATTGACACATAATGTGCATGACTACAGGTTCATTACAATATGTTGCAACTAAATCAAAATGCCAAAGCAAAGCTCTGACACTTACTATTACGCATTACAGAACCTTACCTTACACATGAATTTCCAAAGACTAGAAATTAAAAAATGTTATTTTCAGCAATTCAGTTCTAAATTGTATTTTTGCACTGTCTGCAAATAGACGGGACTCTAAATTTGCCACTACGAATAATACCATATTATTAAATTGCCTCCAGCTCAGAGGGTATGATGATCATGCAGTGTATATTTCTTAATGCTAATTTCCGATAATTGTTACTTGGAGAACGAGCCTAGAATGATTTACATCCGAAGCTTCATTAAATTGCCATACTGTAGAGTCTATTGTTAAACACTTTTTGGACTGAAAGATTGGTAATAATAACTACGCCAGCGAATGGTATTAAGAGCCCTTCCGATCACGTGTTTTACAAAGAAAACTACGAATTGAGTATTGAAACTCGTATTGCATTTGGAACGTACAAATCAGAGGAGGATTTTTGGATAAGCTACATTGCATACACAGAATAATAAATCTCGCTATATTTAAGGAAAGTCCAACAAGGAAGCCTACACAATTACTGCCAATTGCCTTTCTTTGGCGCCGAAACGTAATTACAATGCAGATGGGTGAACCAAACTAAAAGGTAAGCAAGCAAACCGGAGGTCATCATTCCAATTATTTGAACCAACATCCTCTCCTGTGAACTAAATTAAAGGCATCCATCTCAAATATAGTTTAATGTCTTTATCCGTAGCCTATCATAATTTAATGGTAGACCAAGCACGTCAAGTGACAAAAGTTCAGCATATTTCTCAGTTAACATTTTAATAAAGAGGGTCATGAGCTCTTTTGATCCGAGTACTCGTCCTTTTATTGATACGTACACTCATAGTGTCTAACCTCATTCCCAGCACCTTGACTCCACGTGATATTTGTTTCAATTTAAACTTAATGGCTAACCTCCTTTTTCTCACTTACGCTATGGAACCAAATCGTAAAGGCAAGTTAAAATCCTCCACTAAATCACCCGGCCTGTCTAACAAGCCAGTAAAAAGTCGGAAACCCGTTCGGCTGCTTACAAGGCACATTGCAAGATCGGAAGAGAAAGCATGCGGTGAATCGGATTGGATGAACAAACTTTTCTCTCAATCCGCACAAACTTTTATTGGGGTGGTGGAAACATTTTCCATTTTAAACACGTTTTATGGAAAGGCAAGACTTTTGCCCGTAATACCTTAAGGCGACGACAGAGTGGCAATAATTACGCTGAACGAGTACTTGTAATTTTTTGTCGTTGGCTTTTAGGTTATATTCCAAAGTACGGGCACGTAATTGTCCTTGTAAACGGTTTTGATCATCCTAGACTATAATTTGTTGAATTTCCCCTTCATATGTGTATGTGTACGGTTTTGAAGTTTGGTAAACAAGCCTAAGCTTCAAGGTAAAACGCGGCGTCTGCCATAGCTACTGAAATATGAATAAGACATAGCCTATGTGATCGTTTCTCTGGATTTGTCCGTGAGCCGTGGAAGCACGTAATATGCGCCACAACAATATGCGCCACAACAATATGCGCCACAGCAATATGCGCCACAGCAATATGCGCCACATCGATATGCGCCACACGTCATATGCGCCACACTACAATATGCGCCACACGTCAAATACGCCACACTCAAAATGCGGTTGAAGTAAGGCACAAGACC
>JAQFXY010000095.1:0-62824 GCA_034693865.1 Ceratophysella sigillata
CTTTTGTTGGAGGTCCTTTTGGTGGAGGTCCTTTTGGCGGAGGTCCTTTTGGTGGCGGTCCTATGACGTGCTTCCCCAATTCAGTTACACAGAGCAGTGCTTGGCACTGATTCTTGGGCCAGCTAATTGGTTATAAGGACGAGATACTGCGCCTGTCGACCTCAGGCCTCTTTATTTAACATTTTATTTTCTGTTGAAAGGAATCGAGAAAAACTCAAAACCACCATGCGACGCTAAACAGGGTCTATAAATGTGTGCACATTTTTAGCTTGTTTTATTTTAAAATTAAGAAAATAACGTGTATGCAATGAATGGAAAACCACTTTGTTTTGGTCATTTTTAAAATAAATGTCTTCTGAATGTTTAAACTAAACTTAAAAGGACGCATGGCAATGCATATTCGCATCGAGCAGTGGTACTCGTTTTTTATATTAACCCATAGCACAAACTACAACGACGTCTAACCTTAAGCTAGCTTAACTAAACGTAACAATAATATAACCAAAATTTACAGCTTCGTACTGTCAAGTTTTTTTTTTCGCAGGAAGCTTTTTGCAACTCTTTTCGTACCATTTCCCTATGAAGACGTGTAACTTGAAAGGGTTCGGAACTTAAGAAGCTGAAGATCCTTTTCAAAGTATATTTTCTAAAACTGAATGAGCAGAAACTCAATAACTGAACAAATATACTCATAATTTGTCATTTTTTTTTATTTCTAAAAAACCTGGTAGATTGTATAACATTGTTCAATACAATTCTTTCTGTTCTGCATCCCAATTTCTACAGCTTGAATAATTCTGGATTTTAACATTCACGTCGAGCCACTCTGTACATTCTTAATAAAATACATAGGGATGTATAATAATTATAACACACATTCACTACGTACTAGTGCATGGATAAATTCTGCTTGTACGGTTTTGTAGATGTTGAAAGGTTGGATAAGCCGGAGCAGACTTAAATCCATGCAACAAAGGATTTGCCTAATTGTGCATTGTAGCTTACTTCTAAAAAAGTATGGTAAAAATAATTGTGTTTTTCCTACGCTAAAAATATACATTATAGATGTAGAATGTGAAACATATATATTTCTTAACCTAAACAGAACAACAATAATAAAGGACAATATGCAACCAAAAGAGCCACACTCAATTATCTAATGTAGAATAACATTATGCCCACCAATTGCTGACTATTGACGCAGGAGCACAAGGTTTTAGCAACTCAAATCCTGAAATTCACGATTGGGATTTCCCTCAGTTATACAACATTGGATGAGAAATTCAAGCATGAGCTGGTCATGGCCTTGCGTCTTCAAGAAACGTCCGTAGTGTACAAAAACGAAGCAAATACAAACAAGGTACTTGCTGCATTAATAGCAAAACGACAAAGACAGCATTTACCAAAGCAGTTTTAGAATTGAATATATGTATTTATATTATATATAGAATAAAGACGTAGACACTTGTAAGCGTAACCAGTGAAATGGCTTCTAGACTTCCTTACGCCAAATTACATAAGCATAATTCTTAACCATATAATATAATACGAAAAAAATATGTCAATTTTGCCCGGAGAAAGCACTGTGTTCTCTGAATGTAAGTGTGTTACACTAGTTAAGGGTCAACATACTTAGGACTTCAAAATATACACTTAGGCCTACAAAAAAAGGAAGATTTACAATCTATACAGACAAAGGGTAAGATATTCTGAGGAATTATTAACAAAGCAGTAACTCTGAACAGTCAAAAGATAAATATAATTCTGGTTTAAGATTATCATAGCACTTATTTTCACATTTCACCACTTCTCATTTGGACTTTGGACTCACTAACAATTTGAATAATCTCTTTCACTAGCGACCGACCACAACAGGTTGAACGAGCTTTCTGAACGGATAAACCTGTGAAATTTCGTTTTCGGTTGTGTGGGAGTCTATTTGTGGTGTCCTCCACCTCGATTGTCCTTGCTTGTCGTGTTGGGCCAGCTGGGATGATACTGCGGCGAAATTCCTTGCTGCATATAGTACTGAAGCCCTTCGAGCGTGCCTGGTGGGAGTCTCATAAGTACTGACGGTGGGAGCTGGAAGGGTGACCCGAAGAGAGACAAGTAGGCTGGGTCAATGTTGGGGTAGCAGGCCGTGGATGGGGGCACAGGGGGCATCATGAAGTTTCCAAACTGGGCCAACTGCTCGAAACTCATACCAGGAATGCCCGGTGGTTCCTTGTCATGTTGAGGCTGGGCCTGATGTGATTGGGGCTGGGCCTGGTGCTGTCGTTGATTACTCATGCCCATGCTGGGCGTGGGCTTAGCCGCTGTCCCGCGCACATGTCCTGGCAGAGCCAAGGATGCTTGACTGGGAGAGGCCTTTCGCTTGCCCAAATGATTTCCATGGGGTTGACTCAAGGAGTCCTTGGTCCTTGGAGAAGGATGCGTAACTGGGGCCGAGGAAGAGGCAGGGGTAGTTGAGGCTGTTGGTCTCCAAACATGTGGATTCGGGTGACTAGAACTGCCTGAGCTCATGCTGGACTTTGTGCTCGAACTGCTACTCCCCTGCTTGCTCACCGTCCCGTGCGAAAAGGACGGAGACGCACTTGGACCTCTTTTGGGCTGCGTCTGGAGTTGACGGAGATGATTGGGATTGAGGCTAAGCACGTTGTTGTGGTGAGAGGGCATGCTGAACTGAAGTCCGTTTCGAGACAAGTTCTGAAGCTCCCGCTCACGTTCCCGCTTACTAGCGCCCTTGCTCTGGCTCGGACTCGCATGACGTTGTTGCTGCTGCTGCTGGTGCTGGAGGAGCTGTTGCTGCTGCAAAAGGTCCGAGTGCTGAGACGGAAATAGGGTCACTTCAGAAGTGAGTCGAAGACCCAGCTGGTTCATGGCATTGGGTGGAGGGATTTCGGACAGATTATGAAATATATTTTTATTATTCTGGGATGAGGGCTTGACGCTCAAATCCAAGCACTCCGAGTCCCCGTTCCCACTCACATTACGACTGGAATTGGGCTGAGATTTACTGTAGAGATCCAGTCGAGATTTCTTCACACTAAAGTCGAGCACTTCTTGGTACGACTGGGAGCCGGAGCTGGCTGCACTTGGGAGCATTCCATTGCTCCGTCCGTTATTCATGCTCATCAATGGCTTGTGTTGTTGTTGCGTGGAATTCATAGTTTTGGAAATGGATGGATCTCCGTAGATGCTTGACGTTGCCACGAAGGGGGATGGGGATGTGAGCATTGGGCCGAACGCCTGCTAAAGAAAAAAATATAATTACAACATCTGCCTCGCCAAAAATGGAATAAACAAAATATTGATTGGAGTTAATATGAAATAAACTCTTACTCGAAGTCTCTTGACATCAGCATCCACGGGAGTAATTGAGAGCACGGTTCGATCTGTCTTCTCTGTGCCTTTATGACTTCGTTTAAAGGGTACTGAAGAGAGCTGATGGGCTGGTTTAATGTCCAGGAAGGACTGTACTTCCGAATTACTCTTTCCCCGCCCCTGGCCCATAAATCCAGAGGCCTTGAGCGTTGAAGCCGCTTTGTTCTTCTCCAAACTTCCAACTGGACCGATTGGAATCCCTTTCCGACTGTTGTTACCTCTACTACTTGCGTATGGCTTGATGTCCGCAAAGCTGAGTTCACCCATGCCCAGCCCCAGTCCGTACTCCTCAGTCTTCATTTTCTTAGGCCGAGGACCTTCTGCCTCCAGAGGGCCCTGATCTTGTTTCGTGATCACAGAAGGCCGAATGGGCAGAATCTGGAGTGCATTGGACTTTTCCAGTTTCTGTGCGAGCTCCACCAGAGAAGGTCCAAGAAGATCCGACTTGTACGACTTGTCGTCCCCTGAATCTCGACTATTACGACTCTCACTTCCGGATGAGGGCGGTGAGGGAAGGGGCTGGTTCTGGCCCACGACGCCAATTGTGATTGAAGGTGAGCAGGAGACCTTGATTGTCGTTGACTCGAACTCGAACTTGGGCTCAATGGGTGGGGAGGGTGTTCTGGGGCCTTGTTCCGGAATGCTCGTCCCACTGATCTTGAGAGCGGCACTCAACTGAGCCAGATTCCGTTTCTTGCCAGGATGATACTGTCCGTTCTTGGCAGGTGGAAGAGGGGCTTTGGTGGTGGCTGGGTCCGGTTTCAGGATAGGAATCCCATTTGAACTGTTTGATCCGACCATGGTGTCATTGGCCTTCGGATCTGACTCATCCCCCACAACCCCGTTCACCATGATCGGGCCCGGGGAAGCAGGCCGACTCCCGTTGGAAGTGAGAGACGCCGGGGTGGCTGGAGAACTGAGTGGTTTCTCAACTTCCACCTTACATGTCTTGATGAGATGAATCCCGTTCAACGGTTTCTGTAGCTACAAACAACAACCACAGACTTGGATTAGGAACGTAAAAACGGAGGCAGAGCCATTATAATTCAGGAATATAAATTGGTCAGGAAACGGCAGAGTTCCTCCAACCCCGTTCGACAGCCTAGCACTGTTTGACATCTGGAATGGCGGATTTGGAAATCAGCAAGTTAGGAATAGAACTGTACGCAGGTGAAGAGGATGCCTACTGCGATCCAATCATTTACACTGAATATTGAATATTAAATTACGCTTCTTTCTTCGTATTAAATAATTGATCTAATTCTACAGTGCCTCCCATTCCCATCACTTCTAAATATGGTAAAGAGATGATCACTCGAAGATCCAAAAAGTGCAAAAACCTCCAGGCGCCTGTTCAATGTGACCTTCACAAAAAAAAACTCTAAAATCTCCGATTTACCAAATTAGATTTCACATTCAGAAGAGGCTGAGCTGGGAACTCGGAGCGTGTAGCTCTTTCCAATTTGACACAAATCAAATCTTCACAACTCAACTACTTTCATTACGTACACATCACCGGCCTAAAAATGGAATCAGGTTGAAATAATTCATTTTTGAGCGTGTATACCTTGTCAGAGCCACAGCTCGTTCCGGATGAGGACGACTTATTCGACTCCGAGCCGAGAGATCTGTCCCGCTTACGCTTCTTCTTCCTGGGTCGTCCCTTCAGCTTCGGAGCTGTCAAAAGAGACAGAGAAGTTAAATAAAATTCACCTTCGCATATCTACTCTTTAATGCTGTCCACATGCAGGACTGGCTAGAAATCGATTTTTCTCTCTGTCTCGGCATGTTTGGAGACAGTAGGCGGCTGTTGAGCGAGTCGGAATCAACACAGAGTTTAAATGGGCAGAAGAGTTGAGGAAGATTGTACATCTTGTCAAGTAATAAAATCAAGTTGTGTGTTGTTGAGTCGAAAGTACGCCAAGGATCCCCAATCTGATCCTCTCCCATTCTATTCTCATTTCCTTCATTTTGTAACCATGAACGGAGTTCACGGTCAACTGCTCTGCACTCCACAGATCTCTTGTCGCTCCTCTGCTGCCTATTATATCCACTCAAGTCGCCTATACACATCTCCAATAATGGCACTTGCTGCACACTCAGAGGCTCAATGCGGAAACGGGTACGCACTCATTAAATGCCCTTCTCAGTTTCTGTTCCAGTGCCAACTGGGACTACACTTAAGCTTACGCTCCAAGCAATATTATAAATTCCGACTCATCGCTCTCAACTGACAACTGTCTCAAATACACTGCGAGGCGAGAACTCTATAACACCAGGACGACAATTTGGCGATATAGGTTCGGGTCTGAAGCAAGCAAGTGTAATTAATTATGTTACATTAAGCTTCCAAACACGCGCATTTCATTGTAGCGACGTTGTGAGTTAAAACACTAATAAGCGACTTAATTTTCAGTGCTGCTCAAGATGAGTAGTCCAGAATTCATACTACGATCGTAAGCAATGCAGCAAGTTTATTTCAGTCTTCAGTGTTGCTGACGGATTGGTGAATTCCAATTTTTTTGTTTGTTTTGAATATTTAAATTACACGATACACGCACACGCACCATAAACGAACAATAGTTATATTCAAATTCACAAAGCCGACAGCAGCACTTAGGCAGTACTGACTGGGACTGGAATAATGTTTTTTCACAAAGTCATGGACTTTTCTGTAGCATGGACCGTTTGTCTGGAGCAGTACTGTACCGTATATTCCATATCGCCAAACTCTCGCAAAGGCTTACGTAATCAAAGCCCTCACAAATTAACAAGTGATATCTTATCCACCCCAACTCGGCTTGACTTTAACTGAAGCACGAGTAGGTTAGATTCCTGCTGCCCGCCCAAATGTCGGAGCACCCAATTTTAACCACGACGCAATCACGCCGGAACCCAAAGCTCACTGTATTTTGTATCCCTTGCACTTGACTTACCGAGATGGTTGCAGAGGAGCTCGTGGTCCTCGAGCTCTGGATAGTCAAACACTTCCTTGGAGAAGAGGAGACGACAATTGGGCCCAATGTTGAGGCCACCAAGTGCCAGAACTAATGGATGCGATAACCAATTGCTCAGCTCCGACGACCCCTCGAGTCTCTTGAGAACGGAGCGGACTCGGATGTACCTCTCGTAGTTCAGAACCACCACACGACTTGACCCTGTACAATATCAAACCCAAGCCTTCATCAGTACACACATGTCTGGAGCAGCGGAGGAAGTCATAGGACTTCCACCCTTACGGATATATTTTTTAAAATAAATAAAACTAATCCCAACTCGAGGAGCCTCTTACATAAGAAAGCGGAGAGAACAAGTGAGCTATTCCACCCCTCGCTCCAGCTCCAGTTGTACCACTTTAAATGGAATCATGATCATTCATACTCGGCCTAGATGATTTCCGTCATTTCATATTTCATATCCACGGCCTAGGCTGGGCTCTTGTCCTGCTCCACTATAGGCAGGACCGACTCGAGCCCATACAATTCTGCTCAACGCCCTCCAATAACAAGGGATCATCTTCCCTTACGCTCACAGCTCAGGCTCAGCCCACTCGCTCAGAACAATAAGGTTCGAGTCTTGGCTGGGATGAGTAATCTGACAGGGATTCTTTACAGCCCAGCACTAACCTTCCTGACAATGCCTCACGATAAGGTGATAGGGCTCAAATAGACACGAGGAGACCAAGATTCCACAAGAGTCATCAATTTGTATGTTAACCAAATAAATGTACACGGCTGCTCAGAGATGTTCCCAGTTTACAGTTTTCCCCGTAATGCGCACAAGCCACCCATCAATAAGTGCAAAGCATTGAACCTGGCTCAATTCATCTCTTATGCATATAAATATATAAATAGTAGGTTGCAGAATTAAAAGCCCGTTAATTTACTTACAATATGCTAGAACTTATGTTAAGTTCAATATTTCATTCCCGTTTCAGTTGTTGTGGCAGACTCTATCTTTCACCATGAATTTGTGTATTGTTTACCAAACTTCAAACCGGGCACGCAGAGTGAAACTTATGCTAGTTTTCTCTAGAAAACTCCTTGTGAGAAACCGTGGTCAAATCCTCGATAGTTTTAATGAACAGAACTACTCAAAGAAAGCTTCGAATTGTAGCTGATCAAAATGACCAACGAAAACTGAGAGTTGTGGATGAGCAACTTTGCACATTGATGAGACGGTTTGAATTTGAATGATTTAATTTCCCCGTAGTAAACCGAGCCAGAAGAAACATAAGTTCAAGCGTGTCGAGAAGAGAAGGGAAAAGGTCAATTGGACCTAATGACAGTGACTCTGATCCTGATCTGTATAGGCCATGAATGAATGATATGTTTCAATATTCGTTATCCTGAAGACGGAACAGAACTGGTTACGCACAGGACTCGTCTCGTCTTGAACGCAACATTTATCTCCTCACAACATTTTTTATATTTATTTTGCCTTCCAGAAACGCCATGTTGTGACAGTTTGAACTCCAGCTCCGTAGTCAAGCTCAAGCTCTCTCTTCCACACTTGTGCTGAGCATTGTATGTACTACTGTACACACTCGGGATCTCCATGACATGTCGTAATCGTCCTAGCCTTCAGCTTAGGCCGCAACCTAATTCTGGATCTGTCAGAAAGCCGTATGAGTGAGGGAGGCTGGGCTAATGAAATTAGTTGTGATGAAAGGAGAGGTCTCGAAGGGAAGTTGAGGGAAGTCTGGGCAAAAGGTGCTAAGAGGAAAGAGACAAAGTCCTGTGGAAGGACTACTTAATCTTATTAAAGTATTCAGACGCACAATAGAATGGAAACCTTTGGCTCTTCTGGTCAAATACGAAAAGCCTCTTTCCGGTTAAACGGCGAAAGGAGGCTCTGTCAGAGAGATTAAGGAACGAACCTCGCTCGGCAGAAGGAGTTCCACTTTGAGCAAATGCTGTGTTAACTGATAACATGTCTTCCTTTTATGATCTTTCCTCTCCCTCCCTATGCTTTCTACTTACATGCTAACTCTTCCAAGACCATTTATGCCCATACTTAACCTTTATCTGCCTTTTTGAACACAATAATATTATTATTACAAACCTTCTCAAAATGTACACATGTGAGTGATAGCCGAAGGAGTGACAATGACAACGGACACTGCCTCACTGGCAAACAACATGATTCTTTTACGCTAAGTCAACTGGGCACGAGAGAATCAGTAAGCTATCTAGACAGTTATTAGCTACTCCGAATAAGGAACGATATTAATAAAGGAAATGGTACACATTGCATTGTTTACTCAAATGGTACTCGTGAAGGCTAACTTTCACTTTGAACTTGACTCCAGAAGATGTGGAATTAATATTAATTGAATGCCCAAACTTTCTTACCCGTGTCTCGAATCTCCAAAATCTTCTCACTCTTGAGAAATTTATCACTGAGGAAAGCCTTTGTCAACTGAGTTGACGGAGCTGGAGTGATGGAGGCTGAAGAGCTGGTTGGCAGAGCACATGACGGAGAGACGTAGCCCCAATCCCACTCTGACTCATCCACCAACCAGGAAAGTAAGTCTGAACCCCGTATAATCACCTTGTCCTGAAGAGCAATTACTTCGTCCTGGAAAGCAAGAGAGAATTTTAATTAATACAAGCTTCCACCAATCAGAGGGAATGAATTGCATCAGCAGGACAACACGTGCTTTTGGAACAGCACCGCTCAAGTCACTCCTCAGCATAATCTGACAAGAACTCGGTGCTCATATTTCACATTCACAATTCCAGTCAAAATCCCTTCACATTATCTTCTCACGTCTGACCTCTCGGCTTGACTCTGGCCCAAACTCGCCAGGGAATAAAAATAATATGCTACAAGCACTAACGGAGAAATCGTTAATAGATGAGACAGCACACAGGCTCATAAATGAGCTTCGTCTTTAATGACTCACGCATAATCTTAATCTTATAACCACGGAAACCTACATAAGCTCAATGGAACTAAAATCAATGGATTCTCTAAGAATTTCTACAGACCTACTCACAGGGATTAGGTAAACTATTTATATTTTGGAGAAAGATTACGAGCCCAACTGCATAAATACATTTGTTTAATAAACTGTCCTATTGAATGTTTTACTGCTACTGAGTGAATGTTAATAGATGGAAAACTCTCTGTGAACAGCCCTGTATAAATATTTCCATTAAACAGAAATATCGAATTTCTCTATTTCCAAATAGCACGATTCATCATGTAAAAACTAATTCGGCGTTACATTCTCCAGAATCAATTTGAGTTTAGAACTAAACAAAATAACATAGACAAGTTTCAAGGAACAAGTTTCGAGTTTTGATCAACATTGCAAAAGTATTCAGCTCACAAGATTCGTAGGGAGAAGAAGTGTATCGATTATTTAAGGTGCTGAGTCGAGGTTTGAGTTTCGGAAGCCCACTACGTGCGTAGAAGAAAAAATTGAAAACATCAACAATAAAAAATTGAGTTGAACTCAATTCATTTCACATTATGTCACGTCAGGATTCAGGATCAAAAACAGACTTTTCCTTCCGCCTGCTCCTGACGCTCTTGGTTCTCTTCTTGTTTGTCATGGGTTGGACAGAAACTGTTTTTCATTTTAATATGAATAGGGCCAAATTAGGCTAGAATCTAATCCCAACTTTTTATTGCTTTTACTAGTCCTTGTGTTTCCTTAAACTAAAACCACTCGTTTAATTTATTCAATTTCAAAAACTGACATGAAGCAAATCCACATATGAAGTTCATATTCATGTAAGGATGAAGCACAATTCAAAATGAAAAAAAAAATAATTGATATTCTACGCCTCATTAGAAAACATTGTCATTCGTATTCGTAAGGACCGAAACGGACCATTGAAATAACTATTAATCAGGTTCTTATGTAAAATACATACAATAAGATACGGAGTTAAATAAAAACGTTATAATGATAATTGTAATAATAATAAGAAAATAAGCCATTATTTATTAATTAATTAGTTAAGAAAATAACTGACTTCCTAATTAAAATAATTTGCTTCTGCATTACCGAAATCTGAGTAGCAGCAATTGTGTAAGAAATGCATCATAATATTAAGTGTCAAGGTGGTGGCGTGGGTCACTGTCACTATTTATTTATACTTGGACTGTAAGTATCCAAACATTTCCGACTTCAGACCCTACCCTGGCCTTACATCAACTGTAACGAGACCCAACTCCACTTTTTATGCTGTGGACAACAGTTTTTGTTTAAAAAAATCGTCAGATGAGAGACAGCGAAGAATAGACAAAAGAAAAAGGTATTTATGTTGGCTCATAATAGAATTTATTCCCTTCACAGTTCACATGTTACGGTTTCCAAATCTAACTTCTGTCAGAAAACCGGCGTCCAGTCAATAGTTTCTTTAAACACCCGACCCACCAGCAGATCTGACAATTCTGCAGAAATTTGAGCAAAATCTGTAATATATTAACCTTTTCATACTTCGTATTTCACTTTAGGTACGTTGAACTGCTCGCAGAGAGTAAACTCGCCAGTTAGTTGATCACCGCATCTTCGAAATAAATACATGGATTGGTTCTGTTTTATGACTAGTCAGCTCGCTGTATTTACATGGAAAAGAGTAACATAGAGTCCTCTGGCAAGTTATGCCCAGAAGATCTCCAGCCAAGCTCACGTGAAAGGTACCTATAGAAAACGAAGCCATTCAAATAAAACAAGTTGATCATAAGGCTGTTATGCTCATAATAGTCGTTTTTTTCTAAGGAAAAGTGAGTTTATCCCTCAAGCTCTCCACAAAACAAGCGGATTTATTTTAGACCTGAAAAGGTGACGGTGACCAGCACTCAGTAGTATAAGGAAATGAAACGACAGGCCAGAAATACATTTGAGTGAACAAACAATGGAGCAAAAACGAAGCCGAAGTTAGGCTATTAGGAAACCAGGAATTAGGAATACAGAGCCCAGCCAAGTCATTCCACCAAACTACAAAAAAAAAGTCCCTACCACGTCTGCATAATATTTCCATACAAAGAGAATTCTCAGGCGAATAAATAACACGACCATTAAACTATTCATGAGGACATCTGAACACGAGTGTGAAAACTTTCTGATTGTTCAGCACAAAAAAAGAGAGAGAATGTACACTGTGCATAAAATATAACCTCCAACCCAACCAAAACCATGGATCGAGTACGAATAATTATATTTTAACTATTAAATAAAACCCCAACTTTGCATTCTTGTGACGAGTGAGCAGACGTTTACATTTGTTTTGAGCTACACTTAGGCTCAGAATTACCAGCTCCCATAATAAGAATTTGATACGGATGAAGCAAGCTTTAATTGTTTAGACTTGAGCATTACGTTATGTCATGCGACGAGATCAATAAAATATTGAGACGAAAAATGTTGCTTGAAACGCATTTAAACTAGTGTGTTCTCATGCCTTTGCAATTTTATGCCTACTAACGCTAGTTTCTCATGGAGGTACTCGAGTGATGCAAGTAATTCAAGGGTTGGAAGAAAGACATGACAAATGAAATGCAGCAGTGTCCTTTGATTAATAAAAATTCAAACCCCAGACATGCGAAGCTAGTGACCCGGTAGTGATTACGCCTTGGACTTAGGCCATGTAATTAATTTTTTTTATAATTAAATTATTCGCTATTAATTTAATAAGCTATAAAATCAAAGCTCAGTGATTTTCGGACTTTAATCATGAATCCAAACGCCGCTTCACAAAGGACATTCTGTGTCTTCCTCTGATAGTGATTATCGATTTTAATGACCGTCCTAATCACTTTTAATAAATGAATTAATTTACGTGGATCCTATCAAGTTACCAGTTAAGAACATTCGTAGTCGTGTGATAAATACACATGAGATCAGCATAGCATGTTGATATATCATGAATTAAATGTGACTTTTAGTTGAACCCACAACCTCCGCTAGAGTAATTCTAACCCTTTTTACATTCTTATTTTTTGCCTGCACAGTTTCCGCTCCTTCATCATTTCTCATTACATGCTGTTGTTTTGAGCTGGGGAAAATATTCTAAATATCTGTCGTAGCTCTCAAATAAAAAGTCAATACTTTCCTAGACATCCTTCGGGCCAAACTGTGCGAATCAGGATTAATGGAATGTTTTTTATAAACATGTGCAATAAATGGAAAATATTATAGTTATGCAAATGAATTTTTCCGCTCCAAATTGAATAGTCGCATAATTTGTGTGAACAATCTGACTCTGTGTCCTTATTTGTACGACAAAGAAATAGGATCGAACCCAACCCAGCCTTCATCCTTCATGCATGAAATCCAGGACTATTACGATTACGAAGACCCACTAGCACCAGAGAAGAGACCTTTCAGTACTTTCTGTAAAAATCCAGCCTTCAATTCAAATACATGCAAACGTGCCCAATAGAACACACGTCTACTCCAGACAATCCAGATCAACAGAAAGAACCTCCAGGCAGGATTTGATTTCAACGATTCTCCAATTCCCAATCTCACGCATCCTATCAAATGTAGCAAGAAAATGTCCAACGAAGGGGAAGGCAGGAGAAATACAATTTGAGAGCAGTTTTTTATTATTTTCCTGTTAGGAACAAATTACGCTTAAGTGGAATCCTTTGCGAATTCTCTTCTCTCCAGCAGTATTTAATTGAATCAACCTGATAGAATTTTAATTTGAATATTAAATTGGACACTAATTTTCAATTAAGCAGTAGAAATAGACTTCCCAGGTACCAGGTCAAAGGCAAATCAAATCGACAATTTAGCGAGAAAGTGGAAAGCAATATGAAAATTGAGTTTGGGCTTGAAGGTTTAACTCGGAGGCGGACGGACAAAGGAGCTTGAGTCAGAAATCGCGTATCAATGTCAGTTGTTAGCCAATAACAAGGAAATCATCTCCGCAGGAGCATGCCTAGAGGAGCCTAACACGCTACAACTTCGTCTCATTATACTGAGAGAAACTGCTTAGTAAACGTATTTCCCTTTTCTTCTCAAACGGTTTGACTCTTTCCAGAACTCCAGCATAGAACATAGCACACTAGCAGCCCACGAATCCGAGCTAAGCCCTGAACTTCGTACTTATAGCGTATTTTAATCCAATACTCCGCTAATAATTATCGTTAAACAAATTAGGCCGTTAGAGTAAGAGAACCGCAAGCAGTGCATTAGTTCTAAATTCAGAACTTCATTGCAGCAATAATTTCATTCCGTATTTCTGCGTATACTCTAAAATAAAGAAACCTTTATTTGAGTCCGACGCCTCAAATAGACGAGGTTTTACGTGTTCACAAGCCTTGTTGCAATGTAGCAATGCAGGGATTATTGTATTGCGGGGATTTCGGTTGCGGGGGTTATTGTTGCGGGGATTATTGTTGCGGGGTTTATTGTCGCGGGGTTTATCACCGGCTACGGTTCACAAGATCTCGGAGTAAAAATAAGGTTCCCAGGTTTATATATTGTGCATCCAAAAGTATTCAGTTTTATTTGTAATATTCAGATCAAAGTTTGGTTCTGTAATTACGCACTTATTAAGCTCCCTGAGTACGTATAATTTGTATAATGTAAAACATTAGTGAGTCGAGTGTTTCTTTTTAACAAACCAAACCCGCATGCCTCGAGGCCTTTAATATAAAACCTCAAGAGCCTTTTCTGGAATATACAATTGCCTTTCTTGACCCATGAAACACCTTGCAGTTGAAGCTTCGGACTCAAGGAACCGGGTTTCCAGGTTTTAAATTTAATAGCTCGACCGTACGCTAATCACTTAATTGAAACGCGTCAATCGAAAGCATCAATTCCACATACATGGAATGATTAGGCTGGTTATACTAGAAGATGCGTATCGACCAGAGAGCGCGAATTGGGAGAAAGCGGGGGAAGAAAGAGAAAAAAAAAACTTTCACTCGACTTGACTTTTCTTCGTCTCCCCTTTCCTGTTTCTATCTCTCCTATTTGTATTATTAGCTTTTCCACTCAGAATACCTTCTTTCTTGGGCTCAGGCATGCCGGATATAAATAAGCGCACCAAAATAAAACCTTAAAAGCTTATTACAAAATCTAAGAAATAGGCCTGGTCTCTTGACGCTCCTTGGATTGTACTCACCTAATTCCAGCTTTCACTTTACTACTTGCCCCGACCCACTCGAGATAAGCATAAAACTGGTAAACTTTGACATTAGACTACAGTGCTTCTTTGATGCCCACACAATAATACAGAGCAGCTCAGGACCACGGAGAACACTTCAGAACGTCACACCTTTCTCACTACGCTGTACATTGGACTGAGTGAAATTTAATACGGTAAGCATGACTCCCGACTTTCTCCGCACTGATAAACAGGTTCTCTAGTGTTTCATTAGACTCAGTGTAATGGGAATCAGGCTAGCAGGAACTTTATAAGTGGACCTGGAATATACTCAATGAGTTAGTGGAAAGCACTTTGCCTAATTACAATCTCGACTGACTAATTGCAAGTAATTCGCATTAATTAACGAGAACATGTAAATTAGTATTGGAATGAGTAATCTCAAAGACGCGTAGAAATTACACTAAAGGCATTCCCAGTATTGCCAAAATAATAACTTTTCCTGTCAATCAGGCGTACTAGAACTACGACACAAACATAATTACTTCCTTTCCACCAGCAGGCTCTCCTGGATCACAATAACAACATCTTGAACGAGAAGATATAAGATGGAAAATATAGCTGTGTTCAGAATACATGGCCATATATAAATACTATGTATGTAAAGTAAGATATATCCAATAAACTTAATCATAATGCTGAACTGGTGTTGATGTTGACTTTGACTCTCTGGCTGCTGCTGTTTGGTCCCTTCAAAACGTTGGCTTTAGCTTGGCCACCAGATTGGTTTGGTATTACTCCACCAGAACCATCTCATTAGATCTCTCATTTTTTACTGCATTCTCAGAAGACTCAAGGTTATTTTCTGAGCTTGAAGGGCGTCAAATACATGGTTTACAACAAATCATGAGTGTACCTGTTCCCATTATAAAGAACCTGTCTCTGGATTACTCAATCCAATAAATATTACTCCTGGCAGATGGAAACAGGTACCAATAGATTGTGACATAAGTAATTAGAAGCACAGGATTTAAAACAAATCTACTCACTTGCTCAATATCAATAAACGTAATTACAAATTCGCAAATCAACTGCAATCAGCCTACAGACTTTCCATTTTGTACCTTGTCCAAAAGAGGCGAAACAAGCCATCAACAAAGATGTGTTTGTAGGACGACACAAAAAAGCAGGCAAAGAATTAAAGGCGTAATAAAACGAGCATCGTTGACTCTTTTACAAAGCCTAGAAAAGTCTGCGCACAATCAATCTCCTTGATTCTCCATGAACTCCTTTCCACTTTTGTTCCTCCACTAATACATACATAGATAGTTCTGTGGAAAAACTATATATATGGAATGATGGTGTTCACTCATGCAATAGAATTAATTTATTAAGATTCCTTTCCTATGCAGTCCTAGCTGGACGAGACTCGTCGTATGCCCCAATCACGCACTGCTCATGACACTAAATATTTTAATACAAAAGTACACACCTTCAACTTGAACAAACAAATTAGGCCCGTTTAATACTGCGCAAACTATTTTGCACAAAAAAAAACAATGTGGTCTACTCGGAATTGAATATTACTGGGATCTGGTTCTGGATAGACTAGCAGGCCACACCCATTCCCTCAAGTTTCTATACAAACACGAGCTCTCATTAATTTTTATGTCCGGAGAATCAGAGAGCTGGCTTTTGGGTAGTTAAATTATAGATTTAATCTTAATAGCTATTGTTTGCTCCATTTTCACACAACGGGGGAGATAAAAACACATGGGAGTATGGTAAACTGGGCTCCTTTCAGAACCTTTAACATTAACCTCTGCCACCCCATGCACTGCACATCCCTTCTGACAAACTAGAATACGTATTTTATATATTTTTCCGTAGTGTACCTTGATACACTACACTACTACAGGCAGTTCATTGTCCTAATAATTCTCAAAAAACGTTCATATAGGTTATTGAATCAACAGCATAATTCAATTTCCTTTCCATGAGGCTTGAAGCGTTGGGGGATTCTGAATTACGCAATATGGATGTGGGAATGTGAAACACTAAATAGGAGGAAAAGCTTGTCTCCAGAAAAAAGAGTAAACTACATTGAAGTAATTTATGATAGAACTCTGCTCCTGCTCTCTTATTCTAGCAGAAGTACATCACAGCTCCTATTATTGAGGAGAACACTAGAGGGAAGAAGGGTGTTTAAATCCCTTCAACCTTCAATTCAACATTCAACATAGCCTGTATCCACATAACGCAGCGTGAAGATCATCAGGAACTTTACGCCTGCTTTCCTTCCACTCCACTACTTGTCCTGTCATTTAGGTCAGGCTATCCGAAAGAGCCGAAAATCTCGACCACAACTTACTTCGTTGATTTGAGGATTTTCGGAAAACCTAACCCAACCATAGAAAAATGTTAAAATGATGAAAAGATGTGTGAGAAAAATAAACCACAGAAGAGCATACCTACGTATACAAATATATGTAGATACATTGGCTAGTATACAGAATTGAGGCTAGGCGGTTCAACGAAAAAGTTCCGCTAGTTTTCCAACCAAAAGCTCTCCTGACTTTGATTAATAACCTAAACATAGAAATCCAATCTGACCATGTCACGAGATCAAGGCCTAATTTTAAAGTCAGAGTAGAAAAGGGACGTTTTGGGGTAAATTATTCGTGGGGACGTTTTGGCAGCGAAGGTAAGCCTGTGTTGCAAGAGAGAAGAGAATAACAGCCCGTCTATTCTGGTTCCAATTACTCGGTTCATAATTAGTATGCATTTCTAAGTCTTCTTCGTAGGAAGAAATTGGAATTATTATTAGGGAGGACCTGCTCCGTCACTCTTCATCCCACATCGTCAATGTCATCACCCAAAAAATCCAACCGCCTCCTGCACCCAATCCCAACTTACGCCACAACAGATTATACTCGTAATAGGCTGTAGAATTAATAAATTAATACGCCAGCAGAAGACGTGGATAGGTAACACGTTGTTCCAGTCCTACAACACAAGTACAAGGACTGATGTCGAGTGAGGAAAGAAAAAATACGAATCCCTCTATAACTTTTAGTACGTGGTACAATTGGAATAAATAGGAAACTGGTTTAGCCTCCAGATAAATTTCCCATTTAATACTACAACCTAACCAACGGCATTTGAAAGGGGAAAAAACTATATTGGAAGTGTGAACTTCTCGAATTATTTCATAACAGGTGTAAAGAGCTTTTAATTGTATTAGCATTTGCTAAAAATCTGTCCAGAAATTAGTGTTCGGTCTGCAGAAATAGAATATGGACCATCTAAAATTCATCAATTTCATTAAGTTACATCACATGCGAATCCTGCTACAGATGAACAGTTCCGTCTAGGATAAAAGGCGTAAACCCCAAACCCTGTCAAAGAAGTAAGTGAAATGATGAAAAAGCGGAATGGAGGAACTGGGCATAAAAAATAGAATTTATAGCCTATGGCCCTGCACTCGGTGACACCTGCACACTACTGCATGCAATATCCACACCACGCTCTGACTCCATATTATTTAATACGTATTACAAAACAAGCCAGCAACTCAGAAACTGAAAATAGAAATCTTTCCAAATACACAATATCCCATATGTCAATTATTTTCATTAGATATGTGAAGTGAATGAGGGCATGTGTGCAGTCTAGATTCGGCAATCAGCACTAATGACATCACGGAAGTTAACCTCCACCTCCAGCTACTAATTGCTACTTCTCATTAGCCTCCAACACAAATTGACAGAAAGGCCCTCGCACTCAGCCTATTATCCGACCTGGGCTCGCACAATATTTGACTTTAAGTGAGACATAAAACCCATTGGGCCTACAGCTCTGTCCGCCATTACAATTCCAAAGGAATTAATTCATGTAGCTATAACTCTAATTCCAGGTGCCTCTGTGCCTAATTCATAGGACAGATCCTGCCTAATGAAATGCTATATAATAGAGATAGAGATCCGAGATACGCCTGACGTAATCCGCTCAAGGACTCTCACATTCTGATCGAAGAAGGTCAGTGTCGACTTGGCCATTCAAGTGACTGCTGACTGACTATTCCATCACACGGAACAACTATTGAGTTATGTGAAACTAAAACTAATTTAATACTATAATATAAGTAAATCATTGCCACAATCCAACGATTATTCCCATACACACACAGAGTTTGACCTGTATTACTACCTTATACAGTGCAGCATACTCTATTAAATACGTAGTAAGTACATACAAATAAAATAGTAAGCTCATCCTAATGCATTATTACATTATTACAGAATTCAACCTTGAAAAGCTCATGCAATCCAATTGACTACTTTATCGGGTATACATTAAACGCGTACATAATTTATTGTATCTATCAATCTTCTCTCTTCCCTTATAAACTATTTAATAATCTCACTCCTAATTTCTTTTAACGTGGCCTGTGTATTCCACGTACAAATCAGGCTCTAGTACACAAAAACATCCTCGAGGACTCCTAGTAACCTTCAACAATAATTATAATTCTTCTCATTCCATTTATCATACACAAACTACAGAACTATACATAGCTGCAAGCATAGCTACATCACTTGCTGATCTACCAAAAAAAATCATTTTCAATTTAGTCGAGTGCCTTTATTTCTCAGGCCGGAGTGGAAGGATATTCTGCGTGTGCCAGACACAGGAAACAGTGCTAAAAACACGAAAGAAGATCCAAGCCAAAAGAGACAATGCGGCGTTCCGTCGTTCCTTCATCTTTTTTAATAGTAATAATAAGGAACGCAGGCTTATATTTTTAGACATCCTAGTCTATAATATTAGTAGGCTATGAAGCAGAGTGAAATAAGAGATCTCTCATTCTCATTTATAATTCCGTAATCCATACTTGATGTTCTTCATCCGCTTCAGCCGTTCACTCTCTACCTAATTCATGGCCTTCTCTATTGATAAAAAGTTTCTTACGTTACTAATCTTCACAACTTTGGTGGAGCTTTGAAAATAATTATATTCGGCGTAACATGGACGGACCAAGAGTAGCAGAGCCTCACTCCGGCCTTTAAAATATTCAGTTGGAGAGGAAGTAATTAAAAAGAGGCTAAGTTGGAGTAGGCTATTAATTCCATACTAAAAATTTGGGTGGACCTGGAAAAGCAGTCGAAACTCAAACCTTCCCATTACTACCAACGCACAACTCGCCCAAACTTTCCAGCCTTGATGATAAAAATTATTAGTTAGATTAGGACAAAGAAAGAAAAAGGGAAAATTCCCCAAATCCCTCAACTCAGGTCACAGTCAGTCGTCGACAGTTATTAAATTTCTCTACCTGCTGCTCTCTACAAAAAATAGGTTGCCATTACTTTCGAGTCCCAACAAAACCGTTGTATTTCTACAAACGAACCCTTTTCAAATTCCATAAAGACAAAGCACATAAAGGAATCTGGAATTTATTCAGAATCTAATCAAATATAAATTACTTTTTTTTTCTCCGTTCCCTTCTTCCCTCTCCCCGTCATTAATATGCAAGGTAAGGTTTTGGAATTGTTACGTGCCAAAGTGAAGGAATAGGCGGACTTTTGGGTGATGTCGGAGTAAACTCGGTCCGGATACATGCTCAACTTTTTCTTCTGCTTCTTCTGGATTGGATACTTAAGTTATAGCCCAAAAACCCGAATCGGATCATACATATACATTTAGAAGGAGGACAGAAGAAGCGTGGAAACTGGAAAGTAATGTATAGACAGACACTCGGCTCGACGGAGCTACATAGCTCTGTCCTGGCTTTAGCACCACTACTACTGCCTGGCATGCATCATGTGATAGAGAAAAGGCAAGAGAGAGTCCAATTTCATAGCACATAATAACTTTTTCCCCTCTCTCTCCCGCACTCCCTGTATTTTGGAGTTTTCTTTAGAGTTTGGTTTAGCAAAAGCAGCCGTACTCCATCCAAACGAGTACGCTATCGATCCGACTTACCAAAGATATAGAAAAAATATATGGACGAGAAACTTTTCTCATTTCTTATTCTCAAAATTAATACAAATACGCTTGTGGAATGTCCTAAACCTCCACCTCACGCTTAATCTACAATTCATTTATCTAAATTACTTCTGGGCAACTCCTTCCCTCGAGGGAAATACTAAAAATAGAACTTTACGTGTATTCCTGAACATGTATAATTTCAGCACAAACGGATTCATTCTGATTTCGGTTTCACGTCAATTGAGCACTGTCGAATGATTACCATAAAATCTATTTACTCCATTTCGGCATTTCACCTAACTTAACCAAAACGAAAATAACCTAACATATTTCAGCAAAATATAACCCGGATACCGTGCTCAATTTACGTAGGACGGTGATTTCTATAACCAGGCTAGTTCGTATTGTCTGTACTGCTGACATCACTAACTCTGTGGAAATAAAGTAATTTTCTGCAAGAATCCCTCGAAATACATAAATAGCCTCTCATATTTCCTATTATCCTAGTCAGAATCTAACCCAAAATGAGGCAAAGCATGAAAAAATAACATTTAACATGTCATATTATACAATAAAGTTCCACCTGAAACCTTTAAGAACATTATGTATGCCGTCGACTAGAGAACTGAATTCCTTTACAGAGTACAGAAGATATGCTGTACCTTTAAAACGGGATAATAGTGCCGTGCGTACCGTTCTGTGGTTATACTTTATATTTTCAACCTTACGACGACGGAGCCTTATAGGTATTTTTTTAATAGAATAAAACTTGTCCTTTGCCAACCAACTTCCCCCTTTTTGCCTTTTACAATAGTTTTTTTTTCACATAAAAGAATCCTCTCCCTCACACTCCTCAAGTTCTCCAATTCAACGCTGCTCTTCAACAATGCATAATGATAATAACAATAATGATGCAGGCTGTATCTCTTGGAGCTCTGGGCTCTCTTCCTTCCCAGCCAACGACATCCATTTACATTTATTTTGACAAAGATGTATTACCAATAATTCAGTTTCTATCAGAATTGGCAACTCACATCTTTGTAAGGGATGGCGAAAAAGCTTCCTACAAAAAAAATAAACTCCAAAAGTACCCTTAGGCCTCAAACAGTATTGTACATTATAGAGTACATTCCAGGTTAGATTGTGTGTCATTGGAAGGAATTTCTAGCGGTAAAGTTAGGTTAGGTTTGGCCAAAGTATTTTAATGAAACAAACATTTTCAAGGGAATTGTTTCGCAGGGAATTTTTTCGGAGGAAATTTTTTTGGAGGAAATTTTTTCGCAGGAAATTTTTACGCAGGGAATTTTCTTGCAGGAAATTTTTTCGCAGGGATTTTTTTGCAGGAAATTATTTTGCAGTGAACGTTTTCGCAGAGCCCTTGGAAAAACTAAGTTAACAAAATACACTAATTGTTATTAATGGTCAAAAATTAATAATAATGCATATGGATATCCTTGAAATTAGTATAGTTCATACATTTTCCTGAACAATAAATAAATTGCTCGACGTCCGTATAGATGAGGATAAAAAATAAGAAAATGTTCATTAAAGGAATTCTAAACGTTATTTATTACCAATTCAGAACTACAAGCATGCAACAGCCACATATGTGCATCTTCATATAACTCACTTCAGTAAATCAACATTCAACCTTAGTTCTTAAATTCATGTTGCTCATGGACCGTGGGAGCAGCTACACAGGTAGACTGTGTCAGGGTATCTGGCACAATTATAATCGGGATTAAATATAATTCAGACCGACGCCATATCTGGGATTCTAAGCTTTCCTCTGATAACCGAGTACCATTTATAGATGCATAAAATCATGCGTAGCTTGCATGCTGAGGCTCACAAGTGTCGCCTCAAGAACAGGATGTTAGACAAGAGCTCCGAAGACGCTAATTATGTCAGCCTGATGGGAATTCAGGAGCTCGGTCGTTGAAGTTTCTCCAAAAATGTAAATATGTCCCTTCGTCCCACCTTAAACTTTTAAGATAATACAAAGAGGAAAACTAAACTCCTCCACTCCACTAAACTTCAGAGTTGTGAGTTTTTGGCCCAAAGAAATGTTAATTACAAACTTAATAGCAAAAAGGAGGAAAAGTTTCTTCCCTTTTTTTGCGTCTTCAGGAAACTTGGAAACCTAGCATAATATATTTTTATATAACTTTAAAACTATTTAATCTATAAAGTTTTATTTAAGACCAAATACCACAAGTGCCTTTCAGCCTACGTATAGTCAATACAAGGCTTTATGTCTTTCCTCAGATCAGAGAAGTGAAATAGGAACAGGAAATTAAATAAGAATTTTGGAGCCTGGAATTGCAAAAGCAGGCGAGAGACGAGGGAGAAAAAATGATCAATTTTCTCAACCCAGGAAAAAGCTCTTGAGTTTGGCAGACGAGGAACTGGGCATCGGATCAGCGGAGCTGATAGCAGGGAATGCATAGATTTGGAGACCTCTTCCACTCTCTTGTGTGTATAGTTAAAGTACAAATACGTATTATTCCCCTGTCTTCACAAAATGGACTAAATCTGAGCAAGGCTAGTTTCAGCCTTAAAAAGACGGATTTTGCCACAGTCAGAAACTAAACAAAAGTTTTTATCCGGCCCTAGCTCAGAAGGAACCTTTAAGACATTTATTCCGTATATTGATCCGAGAATGAAACAAGTTTATTCTTGGTTGGAAGAGTTCAACTGCTCGTCTCGGGCAAGGAGCTCGAGAGAAGCCTAAAAATAGCTGACACAATCCCTCTCAGCTACGTTCCCTATATTCCTTATCAAATAAATTCATATTTACATATTTTGACAAATCGTGTAGTTTCTAATTGGATTTCCACATCCTCATTTACTTATCAGACTTCTCAACAGGCCTAGAAACACAAGGCAAACTATCACAACCAGACCACGTGCTAATCCTAGTCAGCTAATCTGTCAACCGCCTTCGAGAATGAATTATATTGAAATAATTCCATGCTTCAAAGTTCAAGCCCGCAAAAAACAGTCGTCTATTTGCAAATGCAACTCATGCAGATGGCGTAAAAGCAACCTGCGAAAAAGCTCGGAGAAAACCGTTTTCACGATAACGTTCGAAGTTATAAGAAAGTATTCATAAAGCTTTCGAGCTGAAACCTTAAACTGTGGTTACAATACGTTATTCTGGGTAAGATATATTTTTATTCAATTGAATTGTGAATGTGAGTGAAGAGGGTGCTTGGGTTTGTCGAAAGCGTATTTTCGTGGAACGTGGAATTGACGTATTTTACACAAGCAGTTTTTTAAACAGAAATTTTTAAAACTCAACTCAATTGAGCATTAATTAAATTAATTAGAATGAGGTCCAAGCTACGACATAGGATTGTATCATAATCCCCTCCGAAACTGAAAATCGATCTGTTCACCAAAAATAACGACATTATAGCCATATAGTAAAAAGGATCTCAAAACTATTATGTCTGTGTAAAATGCATTCCTTTCTCCTGCACTCGCTTCTTAAGTCTTGAGTACCTCCTTCTGTGCCTTTGCTTTTGGTCCAAAATAAAATAAAATATAACCCAATCCAGAGTAATACGAGGAAGGAGAGAGGCTTGTAGAAAAACAGCTTGAACGCCAGAATCCTAATGTCCCCGCGCGTCAGGAGGAAGAATAGGCAAAAGTATACCATAAATTGAGTTGCAGCACTCAATTGGAAATATCGATATTATTTCTACAGCCCATTGCCCATGACCATCTTGCCAAAAATGTCAATAAATACAGTTGGCCGAGATGTTGGAGGTTGGGTAATTGGAGAACGATAAAACGGATATAAATACTGCAATGTCATGAAAAATGGAGTAAAGCGTATTTAGTATACCCACCACTGTATATCATTCCGCAAGGCTAATAAAACACAAGACGGAGCTCTATGTACTAACTAAACTCAAGGAAAAGAGTTAATATGTATAACTAATCTGAGGAGTTTTGTCCGCTCCATAAAAAACTGTCATTCAGCCAAGAAATAAATGGCTCCCTCTAATCTAACAAATTAATCGATACTGTTCTGGCTCAAAATACTCTCGGCCCTCTGCCTGGGCAAAGGGGCATTGAAAAAAAGGCTTGTTTATTATGGAAATATAAGGAGCCTGAACCAGGAACATTTCCTTAATCCCAGCCAATTCAAGAGCCATGCTCACATTCCCAACAATAATTATCTAATCTGACATGTAGGCCAGTGAGAGCTTGGAACCAGAGAGCAATCATAATCAAAACGTCTGACCACGTCAAGCATTATCTCCTAATATGAAGAAGGACTTGTTGCCTTGAAACGGCCCATTTTCCCTCTTGTCTCTCTCCAGCCTGCTGCATCTTCCCAACACATTTGGCCTAGCCAAGATCCAAGAGGAATCTCCATTACCAGATAGCAACTGCTCCTATAGCTTTCCTCAACTGAGAATGGACTCGCAGCCCAATTCCAAACGGTGTAAATATATTATTAGAGGATATTCATTCGTTAGCTGCCTGCTTGCCTGAGGAAGGCAAGACAAGGCAAGGCGGAGTGATAGGAAGAACGAATCCTTCATCATCTTCTCCTGGCATCCTTCCCCAGAGATCATAAAAGCCTCGTCTCCGGCTGCAGCTCTGCACAGCTCTAAACCTACTTTCCGTTTCACTCCTGATTACTAATGCACTTAACAGAAGCCTCTTTCCAATTCCGCCTTCAAGATTTCTAGTAATTGCAACAATTCAGCAAAGTCCACAACGGTCGTAATGCTCCGCTCTCTGTCTACTGAATTATTGTGTTGTACCTGTGTATTTGCCAGGTTTTGAAGTTTGGCAAACAATCCCAAGCTTCAAGGCCAAACATAGCGTCTGAAGCAGGACTGAATTTTTAAACTTAATTATGTTCCTAAGTAATTTAGCTGGCGTAGTAATTCCGCAATACATGTATGCAAGTATAAAATTCAGTAAACTGGCCCAGGATCCTATTGTACGAGGTTGAGTGGTTTGAGCAGATTATAGGTTTGCTACATATTTATATAAATACAAACCTAATGCCACACACCTCCTAATATAATACATGAGCAATGAGCATGAAGTAATAAACCATGAACCATTAGTGCGTAAGGAATCTGCGCATTTCGGCCTCTTGCACTTTACCCAGAGAATATCACTAATCCAGGGACAAGAACAAGAGCGAATCTGTAATGATTAGACAATTCACAAACTGCTTTTCGGAACACGGCTTCAAGGTTAGGACAGGCCTTAATAATAGTCAAGTTTTATATATTTTTTTACAGTGGAGGACTCGAGTTACAAGTATATAGTATCTACGTGCATTAGAAGAAGCTATACTTGTACATAGTAGATATGAGCAGGCTGTTGGCTTGTCATTCGAAATTAATAATTACGATTACAACTCTCTACATAACCACTTTTCGTTTTCACCAGTAAGTACCAGTAACTACCTAAACAAGCAACTTTGATCATCAATTACTGTAACTACTTAAAATACTAACATTTCTTCTTTCCCTTCATTTCATAACTTGGGGGAGCGTCAGCATGTGCATAAATTAAATTACGTGACTATAACGGATGATAAAAGTAGAAAAAAACACATATTTTTCCCTATTCGCGGACGGGGACAAGGCAATAGGCTATGCGTACGAAATTATGTATGCCTGTTAATTAATTTGCCAAACTCATTTAAGCCCAACGGTTGTCCTACATGCTATAGTGAGGACAGAGCCAAAAAGTAATAACACAACTCATTAAATTATAATCTTTCCTCCTTTGGAGCCGCCCAATGAAAACCAATAATCAAATAATAAAAAACGTGCGTGAATGAGGACGACGAAAGATAAGAGGGAAATAATGGAGCATACGGAATTGAAATGTGAAAAAATCCATATTTTATATCATCCTGTTTACTTTCTGGCGTCAAATCTTTGAAACTATCTTTGAAAGGAAGATGAGGGACAAAAGTAATTCTATTTTCTGGTCACACAAACAACTTTTTTTCTTCTTCTTCCCAAAGTAAGAGACGGAAGAAGTCGCACTTCATCGTTTCTTCTTTTTTTTTAAAGAAAAACTTCCAGCTTTTTCGCCTTCCTTTTCATTATTGTCCTAACTCCTTTCCCTTTACACTTGGGTTTCAACAACTTGCTTGCGTGTTTAAAACATCCAAGGATGGACTCCGAAAAAATTCCTTGCAAACAGGTGCTCCGAAATAGTTCCCATACGAAAACGTTCTCTCCAAAAAGTTCACTTTACCCTTTGACCTCAAGCTATAATTGTGGTCAACTTAGGTTTAGCTGGGCCAGGTTAAATTCAGCCATTGTCTGTGTTCGGTTAGGTTTAATCGCTATTTTAATCAGACACTTATTCGGGTGAGCTGTTCCTATGAATCCCATTTGATAGACAACTTTTTCGTAGAACCTCCCAAGAAGTAGTAACAAGGGAGTGAAAGAAGGAACAAAGTTCCAGACCGGCGCGTTCTAAGCTCAGAATACTTTGGTTCCTCATCATTTTTATAATAGGAGCAACAGAGTATAGGAAACATACCGGAACCAGTCAGGTCTATTTTTAGCACAAAATAAATGTTTTTCACATTTCATCCTTCCGAATAATCGGGATTGATGCCTAATTCATTTAATTATGAGTAAAGGTCCCCGGAGCTGCATATATCTGCACGCTCCACGTACTGCGAGTTATAAGTTATAACAGGATGATGGTCTGAAGTAAAACTCTTGTTTCTCCAAGCTTTCAGCCAAAAGTGAAAAGCAATAGAAACCTGACACATGACGACAAGGCAGAAAAGTACATGAAAGTGTCATCAATTCGATTTCAGTTTCCCGTTCTTAGCCCAGGCAGCCTTATGCATCCACTATTGATATTGTTTTATGTTTTATCGGAATTTGTACTTTAATGTGCAAGGCAATATTATACGTAATATTTGATAAGTCAAATAGCATGAATAATGCATTACACCAACACCATTTCTATTGCAACTCAATTTTTAATGATAATTTCCGTATTATCAAATTGCTGAGTAGGACGAGCTGAAGTGAATTAATGTTTTTTCAATATTATTCCGCCGCTGGGCCTGGCTGGACTCGAACTGCCATAAGGTAACTTACTTCCGCATAAAGTGGAATGAAAAGTGAAGAAGGGGAGAGGGAAATGGAGAATGGAACATCCCGGGTTTTATTTACCTATGCTTACACTTTACACTATACTTCGTAGCAAGTTGTAGCGTCGAGATATAGGAAATGTATTAAATTCAGCATTCCGCTATCTAGCTTTGATATTACTTGGGCTTCTTTCCCGACTCGCTTCCAGCCAAGGTACATAAATAAATACACACAATACTTAACTCATCACTCAAACAAACCTATTCAGCGCTCCGGCTACACGAGGCCACTATATTCCTTAATAATAATATATTGTTTACACTTGCTCACATCAACTGATAGGTGGAGGAGCCTTCAGTGGCAATAGCCTTTCTATTAAATTAATTCTCTCTTTGGTAAAGGATTTCCCACAAAGGCTCGTACTACATACATTAGTACACCCGCAGCTCGTAGTTTATTCATCAAGACATTATTTGCATATTAGAGATAACGCGGTTCTTCTTGGGAAGAGACAAATTATCTTCAAAAGATGCAAATAATTAGAGCCAAAGGCCTGTTGGATTCCATCTCAAATTGAGCCTCACACTGCCTAACCTCCCATTTACAGAAAATAAAAAATACTATAATAATGAGTGAACTCCTATTCGCACACAAGTTCTGGAACAGTTGCGACGCAGAGGGTTATCAGAAAAAGAAATGGCTGGAATAATCTGGCCTACACGAACTAGGAGCATACTGTAAACTCTAACTAGTCCTCAGAGTCGTTATCTTCTATAAATAGGCGGATTGCATAATTTCGGAAAGGCTAAGCCTAATACCATCCTTCCATTTCAATGCTACCCAATTGTATGTATTTGTATATATGGAAAACATTTTGTAAAGAGATGAAAACGGAACACAACACAGCTGCTCTTTCTTCCCTTCATCTTCAGGCGTTTATGTTGGTGTATTATGTATTACGCATAACCGCCCTGAACTCTGTATTAATACATAGGTATATGTATCCATGCATGTGAACTGTACATCCACACCTAAATACAACTAGCAAACTTTTCAGTTTGAAAAATAAGTCAATGCAACTGTTCATACGTTAACTTTAATGCTAGAAAACCTCTAAAGTTTAAACTTCCAGACCCAAATATTATCTAAAATAGTGTCAAAATAGTTTGACTAAGAATTTGGACCACAAGAGGTTTATGACCTAACCAGAACCAACCTGGATGGCTAATAAACAACGTATTTACTACCTAAATCCCTTCCCAACACAGACACCCATCACTCCGCTACTGTCAATAAGGAAGGCACACCGTGCAGCATCTCTTCCTTTCATAATAATTTCTAACGCGCAGTGTAGCTAACATCCAACCTCCCTGCCCTGTTCAAATAATAATGTAATCAAGAAACAAGAGGCACAAGGCCCAGTCAGAGGGCACACAGTGAGTTATACACAAGTGAAAAGATAACAAAAAAACCCGAATGTGAATCCATCTTTTTTCCTGCTCATGCACTTGTGCACTAAATGTTTTTCCCCTTTTCCTTCTCCATCACCGTCCTCGTGTTAAAAACTGAGGATCTTGGCTTGGCAGAGCCAAAGATCTAAACGACTGATTACGTAATAAATTCATATCTTGTCTCTCCTTCTCCGCATACAATGTTACATTTTTACAGGCATGTGGGCAGAATATGTCTCTGGCACTCTAGTAGTACACTCTGCCCTGGCACATTAAACCCTGACACAATCCTGACTCTTGGTAAATAAAGTAACAGTACACTACGGTCCACACAGGATGGCTGGAAGCTCTTGTGGTTGGGGTTGAGTTTAAATCATATTTAGTCGAATCCTTCTGTTCTTACTAACTCGTAATATGATGATGGCCAACATGTAGTAATCTCAATACAGAAATTAAGTTATACTAAAAAGTAAGTATTCAAACCTATGCATCCTACTTCTGTGAAATGCTACAGCTTAAATTACTTCCAATACGAGTGCGGGGCTATAGGTTGGTTATTCAAATTGATAATATCCATATCTCTTCCGATGATACGCTTATATTCATAGAAATGTATCATACCTCTCCATGATGCCTCAGCCGGCCTTCGGGTGTGTTTTCAGGGAGGAAATATAGACGTAAACTTGCAAAGTTTTCAGACCGATCTGTCCATAGCAGCTGAACCTCGGCGATACTCAGGATCGCTGAATCTGGGTAAATCCGAACAGGAAAGAAATTGGAAAGTGAGAGTGTCCGACTTCCAATTTTCATAGACTTGAAGAATGAATAAGGACCATGACGTCCAAGACAGGTGCTGAACTATAAATTAGAAAATGTGGAATATTAAAACACTGTGGCTAGTATCGAATTTCATTTCCGGATGGACATAAAGACTTGAACCTGCATACTTCACGCTGCAATTTCATATTAGGTTTATATTAATTAAATATTTTGGAATGTTTTCGACAGCTTTGTTAAATATCAGACGCAATTACATCAGCGGAATAGGAACCAGTTATATTGACCATTTCCCACTCTGTTGAACAAATCCGTTCAATCAATTTACAGTTACTTTGGAATTAAATTGAGTGTAGGTAAGGTACCAAATAAAGATTCTATGGTTGTAGCCGGCGTGACCTCCGACATCCAGATAAAGCACAGAACTATCTGATTTCTGTAAACTTTACATAGATATACCTCGCTCTGCTTCGTTATTCATGAGCTGTGCACGAGGTCTAACCTATGGCGTACTAATTCTCCCCGTTTGTACCGCTAGAGTCGTGTTACCAATAAATATACCTGCCCCTACATACTTATATTTAAGCCTAGCTCCCCATAGCATCAACTAATAAACCATGAAAACGAAAATTTCTTTTATAACAGCAAGAAGTGACAGAAACAAATGACAGGATAGGAATTGACAAAGAAAAAGTTCAGCATACCACGCCAAGAACCAGCGTTGTCGTGGGTGTATCGGAGGCTAAGGGAGAAGAATGGGGGAAAACTAACACAATAAACCATTGGGGAAAGTAGACAGATACTAGGGAGAAGGGGGAAATAAGATTTGTCGTCATGTTCATCCATAAACAGAGCGGTGTAATAAAATATACACAAAATCTGTAGAAGACACGCTGTAGAAATCTATAGAGAAATTAACTGATGAGAATATGTGGACTATACAAAATTCTAGCGTGACATCCAACGCAACTGTTTCATCTAGCATCTAGTCCACGCTGACGCTGAAATAAACTGTAAAAATAGGCTTAGTATACGCGATCAGATCGGGCAAGCCAATGACCTTCTGATATTTGCTCATGCATTATACGTCAAGACTCAAAACCCGAATATATTGAGTTCCAGTTCCAGTTATTTGTAATTCAGATCATTCATCAAGTACCAAATTAACATTAACATGACGAATAAATTAAATTATAAAAAAAGCAAACGAAAGAGCTTGTTTACGCTAAACTGGATTTGCAAATACTTGAACCTATAATATGTAGAATCATAATATTTTGACATTTTCGCAAACATCCCAATCAATACATGGTACTGGTACATAATGTATGTAGTATTTCACAAGCTAGCGGCGCTAATTGATACTGGATGCTTTGCTTACCACCGATGACCAAAGTTCGGCCATCAGGTTAGTTTTGACCTCTAATCAACGTGTTTTCCAAAGTCTTGAACTTCTAATAATAAATAAGTTACGAATTTGCAAGCAAGAAAACCAATATTCGATGTTCGATCTTCGGGTAACGAATGACGAAAAACACAAAAATGACAAATAGGAATAAAATTCAAATAAGTACAGGAAACCGCGGGTTTGATTTTCATATTAATAGCGGCAATAGCGAGCGGGCTACGGATTTAAAAATACAAAAGGCATTGTTCTAATTAACTCTAATTTTTCCATGTCACATCGACATCACACGTCCACATCAAACATCAATCACATCTGTTCTGTGTCTGTCGTCTGTGAGTAATTGATAATATTGTAATCGTCAATAGAAAACCTACAAGATACAGTATGATTTAACCCACATGATCCATTATTAGCATTATAGTGCAATCTGGTACATACAACATAGGGCATCATGTAATACATTGGTATGCACTAACTTAAAACTTAAGCCATAAGTGTGAGTTGACAATACGCGTATAATAATAATCTCTGTTTCTGTTCTACATCCTAGGTTTGAGTCCCAATCCTAACAATGGGCGCAGACAAAGTACAATGCAAGAGATTCATTGACTCAAGACTCAAAAGCAAGCCAAAAGCTGAGGCATGAACGAACCCCGGCAGAGGAACATCAGGATTTACCTCCAACCTGCAACACTACATATAACTGCACCAAGCACTAATGTGCTACTAGACTAGGCTATGCCAGTGCATTGTTGAGTTGCCGTTGAGGAAATCAGGTAAGCTAGAAGCCTCGCGGCAGTAGTGGAGTAGGTAGATAAATACAGCCTTAATATAATAATGCATTGCACACCAGCTCTACCTCTCCCTTGTCCGTGTATACAATTTGGTCCAGCATGATTCAGGTAATTGTGTGAGCGCTGTGAAAGGTAGTAATAGCAATGCAATATTATGCAATACAATAATAGACTCTTCGTTAACACTTACATCAACAGTAACAGGCTGTGGCGCATGTCGTACTACAGGTGACTTTATTGATCCGATATGAGAATGCGTATATCAAATTGAGCAACGCATTTCGCTTTTTGAAACAGGATTTGTAGATTTAATTTTTGTAAACGTATGCGTTTTGAATGTTTTTGTAACGATCTTGATCTAACCAGAATCCGACTCTTATTCCAGGCCCACTACGGCATAGACCCCTCCATTATAACTGGAGACTTTAATAACCTGGAACTGGAACCTGGAACCATTCAGGCCGAGCCTGAGCCCATGATTTTATTTGTCTTGGAAAGCCAACGAGAGCTAAGTAATAAAAGAGTACTAAAAACTTCCTTGTGCTTCTATCATGATCATGAGATCTTTCATTGTTTGAAAATCCGAATTAGTGAACCAAACTGAATACATTTCTGTTCTGTACAGTCGAAGGCAAGGGAGAGAACAGAAGAGGAGCTTTCAAGCGAAGTGAGCGAGCAGACAAAAAGGAGACAGAAGATGTATAAAAATTGATCTTCACATTATTTCCAATAGACTGACTGGTGCTGCTGGTAAAGGGAATAAAAGCATAAGAACTCATCCTCTGTATTGAACCATCTTTAAAACAGTTACGGTAATACATTAAAAATTAGCAAAACATTGTCAAAAGTTTTATTTACTCTGAATGCAAACCGATAAAATACTTAGTACATGACTAAGCAGAACCATGCCAATATTTTGAAGTGATTGTCAAACAGGAAATGGATAGGTACATGGTATAATAAAATTCACACATTTTGAATTCTTAATTTTCAGCCCTGCAGCTGCAGCAGTCCCAATCCATCCGCATGATTTACCATTCGTCGCTCACTTCTTTTTCCAAAAAATATTTATTTGAAGAAACCCAAGAATCCCCACAGTTTGGTAATTGTATACATTTCACTACTTTTCTATACTTGTAAGTGTACGACCCTTCTAGTCCCAGAAACAGAAATTGTTCAGGGGTCATATCAGATTAGAAGGACCACGGACCTTAATAACCCAATGCGTAGATATCGACTCAGCATACCTGGGAAGAATCTAGAGTGCATGACTCATGAATCTATCAATTATTTATACTTGCAAAATTATATTATAAATATTCCATCTGTCAAATTCCTTGGAAATTCGATACTTTTCATGGCTTAGAAAAGCCTAATATAAAACTGATTTTCCAACTGATATTAAATTGAGCCCAAACTTTGAAGTATCTCCATTTCCGTTTTTGGCAGTTATCTGAGGATCTGAAAAATCTGAAGTGCGGATATATCTCCATTGGATAAATAAATATGAGTGTGGATATAGGAAATATCTCCTCCTACCCTTCCATCCGCCTGCCTTCCCTCGTCTCCCCCAATTTCATGAAACAACCATTTCATTTCATTACTTACATTACAGCACGACAATTACTTATACTCGACAAAAAAACCAATCGATATTTTCCACTACGCTAAACTTTTATTACCATTAGCTGCCTCTCCTGCCTTCGCACATGAGGAAACATACAGTTAATTTAATCCGATAAAACGATAGAATTTAATCAGGTTTTAACAGAGAACTCACTTTTTTACAGTATACATTACAGGCCTTCATGAGGAAACCATTAAATAATAAAGCACAAAATGGCCGGTATCAAGTCATTCCAAATCCCAAGTTTTAGTGCTTTACTGCCTGAAGCCTTAAATCTTCTACATTAATTATTGCAACTACTGACAATTTCTTCATATAACGTGCTTGTAATTTTTTTATGAATTAAGTAATACAATCTCTAAAACCCAAGGACATTATTGAAATAAAATTAATTATTTTAAAAAACCTTTGTAATATCCAAAAAATAACAAATACAACGTACAAATTGCAAAAACTCATTTTTGGCAAATACTGTTTCGGCCTACAGCAGGATTATTATGATATAGTGGGTGGACTGCGTTTAGCATGGTATAGTGTGTAATGTTCCAAACAATTGATGGTCGTGACTGAGCAGATACTTTATGCTTGTGCTTGCCTAGTAAGCCTGTGAAACGCACTCTCCCTTTCCAAAGCAGGCAGGGGGAGAAGGATGAAGAAGAAACCTGCTTCAGTTCCTCAACCTGAACTGCTGCTGCGCTATTTTATGTACTCAAGCCTCATTGTAATAAGAAAAATCCAAATCTTTGTCATGCATCATCCATTAACTTTAATTTGTTTCCGACCAATTATGAACCTAGCAGCATCTCTTTTGTTCCTCCACTCAATCAATCCAATGGGATTCGACGATTCTCAAAAGGTCAATTTCTGCATTATCTTCTATTACGTGTACAATTTGCCCAGGGCAAAATCCCACTTTCAAACCTCTTTTGCATGTTAATTTAATACTCCACTGACAAGCCAAAACGTCATCCATCAGAGCTTACATTACATTAGTTAGAGTAACTGTAAGCTGTATAAAAGCTCATGAAATGGGTTGACAAAAAAGGAACCCAAAATCCTGTTAATTGAAATCCATACGCAGGGAGGAGATAGAAAGCGAGCATATTATTTATAACCCCTTCATCACAATATTATATGCAGATAGACTCTGTACTCTGTATAAACAAGAAACCCACGAATCAGTGCCCGCACTGAACCTAGGAAAGATAAGACACTGGGTCCTTGGTCAATTCACCGCATTTCATGCACACACACATAGAATACATAATCTTACACATATAGAGGCTTTGAAATTTAATGATGAAAAGCTAGTTTACCAAACTTCAAAACCAGACACATACATATATTTATATACAAACAGAACTGAGCATTATCCTCGTTATAAGCTCTGATGACAGAGGGGAAGATAATGGATTGACGTGTAAGGTTCTGCCATGTTTAATTCAATTTCGAGTCAACCTAGCGCTATGCTCATTTCCCAGGTGTAAGCCTGTGTAGCGTCTGTACCAGGCCGAACGATTCCTATCTCTAATTTACCATACAAGTAGAATGTAGTAATATGCTAAATAAATCCTTGGCTACGCATTCACGCACCCACCTAATACATAAATAAATAAATCCATAATTACTAGGAAACACTACTACGCTTTTGAAGGAAACAAACTCATCACTTTCTGTATTTGAGCCAGGATAGTACATCTGAATAGTTTTTACTTTTTTGTGTTCATTCTAGAACTTTGTGTTCTGTATCATACGGAGTACAGTTAGTTATTCTTTGTTGTTGTACGACTTTCAAACTATCATGCATGACTTGCCTTTTCATTAAAAGCACCATTTTTTATACATAAACTTCTTTTTTGTCCCTTTTTCTAACATGGCCATTTTCGACTCTTATGTGTACGTGTGTGTATGTATTCTATTTTCTGTTGAGAGAGACGGCAGAGTCGATGGGATGAGGAAAAGCCACGTTTTGTTCAAAAAATTAAAAAGCCATATGTTTTCAGGACAAGGGGGTCTCAGCTCAGATTTCCAACATCAAAAAGAAACTTAAATTCAAACGAGCTCTAATGCGAGTAAACGGAGAGAACGGATAATTTTTGAAGTTTCAGGATCGGTATTAGCATTCAAGTTTTGCACACGCTCCTTGAAACTCCATATTTATATGTATGCACATGCTGACTTCCCTTGTGCTGTACAGTGTGCCTCTGTCACTATTTGTATTACACATAGTTTTTTGCCAATGCAAACTGGAGATATTAGAGAAGTCGATTAACTTCCTAGTGAACTATTTATAACCTATAACCTGGTTAATAATTTATTTCAGCTTACGCACACACAAATATTGCCATCATATCTACAATGTAGGAGCCTGTACTGTACAATAATGCAGAGAAAAAGGGCCATAATTTATGCTCCCTTTTCTTTCCTTGTGTGCTGAAACCGTAGAAGGGATAGTTGATTTCCCCCCTTGCCCACATGCCTGTTCGGATTTGGATTTTGGATTTGAGGCAAGACTTCTGACAAAAAACCCAGAAATACTTTGGACTCTAATAATAATGGAGCGAAGCATGTAAGGCACCTATTTCCATTCGACAGAATAAGAATGATATTTTTTATAGCCTTTTGTACGCTACACCTTGACAAAGTAACCTTGTACACATTTTTTGTGTATCTCCATTGTCCTTCCAGATCTCAAATTACACGCATCTTCTGTATACATTTGCTTATCTTTCATTTGGTATTATGTAGAGAGCCACTTCCAAGAAGTTACGCAATTGGCAACTGGCTTACTTTGTCTATCCTGCCTCTCGGGGAATTCAGGAAAAATCCAATAGTTAAGCCTCTCCATGGGAGAGGATTACTAACTTGAATTCCAAATATGTGGACCAAATAATTCTCTAATAATTTTGTCATTAGGTTTATGCAAGCTTTATTTTGCACTCGCTATCTATACCCATATACATGTATGCAGTATTCCTGGTATTGGGAAAGGGATGTGGTGGGTTTATTTTCCATAACTTATCCATCCATACAAAGTTGCTCTACTGGGAACACATGGTTTTCAAACTAATTTCACAAGAGCAAACCTGTTTATTTTATTTTTTAATTTTCGAAGGTGGTACAGGAATCTAACAATTATAATCCCAGCTCGATTCATCCAAAGTCGTAGATATGGCTCTGCGGACCTTGGAGAGTTTTAAAATCAATTATCTAATATTTTATTACATTAAATTATTCTAGAATTCTAGAAAAAATTACACCATTATTATTGAAACAGGCTTCTTTTGTCAGGCATGCATGTCAATACTTAAAGCGGCAAATCTCCTCCTGCGCACAAAACCCAAAACAAGCTACGCCACTCACTCCAGCTAAACCAATATGGATGCAAAAAGTGAGAAATAAAGCTGATACACGACACAATTGGGTCTACAGGTACCTGTTCGAATTGTTAGCGGAAAAAACAAATAAATAATAATCTGGCCTAGCATACAAAACTGCTCCTCTTTAATTCTCTCACACTAATAGGAGCCCACCTCAACCCCTGACAACGAAACACTAACGTAATGATCATTCGTGAATATTGTCAGAATGAGGATATACGTAAATATGAGATATATGAGAGTGGCTTGCGTAATGCAGCCTCTTCTTTTCTCGATGTACTCATAATCTCCCTTTCTCTCCACAAAAGCCTTTCTGTCACTTTATGCCGTATTTTATAGAGAGCAGAAGGGAATAGACACAGAATATTAGTAGTCTTCCATAATGACTCGTCTTCCTTTCCTTCGTTTTACCTCATGCCCTCAGAGCGACGCAACTCCGCCTCCCCCATTTTCCTATACTCCCGTCTATCTATGCCCATTATTTCATTTGGTTCAATTCCTCAATATAACCATATTATTAACATTTAACATAGCTAGCTTATAGCCAAATCCCGACGCAGCAGAGACCAAAAGCCAAAACTATTGAGCCTTGTAAAGTAAAGAGTGATAGATAAGGCTGGAAAGGAAGGCTTTGAAGCCGAAGAAAGGTCTTCCTTCCTTCCTCTTACGTTCACTCGGATTTTTAGTTTTGCTCGACGCTAGAGCTCATTTATAGTAAAGATTGATAATGAAAGGTTCGAGAATAGAAAGGCAGGTCGTCGAGGCATACAGTAAAAGCTTGTATGTATGCATGTACTGATTCAAAAGGAAGCGTGTGTGTGTGCGGAACACGAGTGACATGACGCGTCTCTGAGTCATGTCGATCTGCACCGTTTTTGGCAGAGGATATTGGGAAAATGGAATGGCCATGACCGTTTTGCAAACTTGAAAGATTAAAATTAACTGAAATTCGGAGAGAAATTAAAATAATACACAATTGTAGAATAATCAAGTGACATGGGACAAGGCAGGATTTCATTTCCTGTTTACACTACAGACCGCATGCCGCCATTAGTGAAGCGTGAAGCAAGGCCTATGGAAGGAGTCACCGAGACTGAATAATAATAACGAAGCTCAAAAATCAATACAGGACTAGCATAATGGAGGTCGAGAGTGAAGCCTAAACAGAAGACAATGATAGGGGCACGTGAGGATTAATCACTTTCAATTCCCATGATTTCCTTCAAGAACATTTTATGAATATTAACTCTGAAGTTCTGAGTGTCACTCAACATCAAGTCTGTCACCACCGGGCCTTTCAGAGGGAGCAGAGGGATAACAGCCGCAGAACTACAACTCAGGTCGTCTAGTCATTTAGCATGGATCGATCTATACGTAGGTACATAATATGTAGTCTTGGCTTGGCCGAATTTAATATTTGCATTGCCAATTGCGTGAACCGCACTTGCTGCATTTCTACCATTAGCTGCACATTGGGATTTTCATAATGTAAATCTGACATTGCAGTTGCATGCTGTTAATTAATGAGCCAGTCGGACTGAGCAGCCCTGTCCTTCCTTGCCTAGCATGTGAATGAGTTTAGAATACAAAAAATAAAACCAAATTAATTTTCGGAACGAAGAGCTTATATGCTAAGTCTCTATTGATATTGATTGTGTAGGTGCCCGGTACTGGGCTACGTGTTGTGTTCTCTACCGAATAATATGCATGCTCTACCATCTGCATTGGAGCGGAGCTCAGTAACCCCTACCCGTCTTCTGCTCCCATAATTTGAATTCAAGACAACAACTACATAATACATTGCCCAAAACTCCGACTATTAAAGGGACCACATAAAACTACAAAGTACAAGCCTTTCTCCTGACGTGTCACGCTCTGCCTAGATATCCAATTCAGCATTAATATTGTATGACACAAAGCAATTTCTACATAGCCTCTGACAAAGCACATAAAGTGGAAGGGATGGGAATAGGTCTGTAGTTGAGGCTGAAAATACGAAGCATGACAAAGTGGAATGACAATATCCAAATGCCTTGACCTCATCTGCGGAGAAGTAGGAATCAGGCTCATTCAATCGACCGTATTTGAAAGGTGATTAGTGACTGATACAAAGTACTTGAGTCGCCCATCAATACGTCTCTAATTGCTTTGTTTTGGTTCTGGATTATAAATATGCTTCCGGCTTTCCTTTCCAATAGTCTCTCCATTTAAGTAACACTTGAGCTCAAACTTGGGACACTAGTACTGTTGTATAATATGTATAACAAGGAAGTAATGCATTTTAAAACACAAATTAGTAGCACTATGCACTGCTTATGCTTGAACTGAATTCAGATTAAAATAAATTCATAAATTCAATCAGCAAAAGACGCCGAATTGAATGAATATGATAATTAGAAATGCCTTTGGGCTTCCTTAATAATTTATAACAAATTAACCATTAACAAATGCACCATATACTATGCATATTACATCACGCTCATAACATCAACATTATTCTGGTATTTAATTCAACAGCTTTCATCCGTATCTTAACGCTATTGGGGGAAATGAATTTATGCACGAAACTAAGTTGTATTTTTTGTGTCTATATTGCTGTATAATTTACTCTGTTTATTACACAACAGACATGAATATTCAAATATTGTACAACTGTCTCTAGTGTTTTTATATCTATCTGCATCATTATAACCATGAGTCTACGGCCGAATTCTGTAATGAGACGAAGTCTAAACGATTCTAAAATTAATTCGGTATTAGTCGATCCACATCTACAACCTTCTGCGACTCGTCAATTATTCAAGTTATTTTATCCGTAAAAGTTTGTATAATTATAGGAAGGGTATTATTACTTTTGAGTAGATCCAATATGGTAATTATGCGATGGTACTTACTGCTACTACTACATAGTTGGATATGTCATGGGTAATCTAATCTCTTCATGCAATCAATGCTGACGTGCAACCGATACGAATTGATTAATAATACCAATAGACAAACTATGCATGAAACTTCAAACAAACGACTGTGCAGAGATTATACAGAGATTTATAAGTATCAGGTGTCCTTGTGAATAATACATCGCCTCATAACATCCATTATAATCCGTCTAATAATGTAACCAGTATGGCCAACAGTAAATAATTATATGTATGATATCACCATAAATAACAACGACACGCATACATACAAGCAAGTCAGAAATTGAATATTTTTAGTTCCTTTCAAGTTGATTATGTTTATGAGTAAATCTAAATTTCGTGTAGGCTCCTTCTGGTCATAGCGGACGATGTCTACTAGCTAATCTTCAAATCCTATTCAACGTCACCAATTAAATAAAAAAAATTAAAAGCTTCAGTGCTTTGGAATTTGCTGTCTAAGGATTCTTCTATTCGTCTGTCTTCAAGCTCTCCAGTTTCTTCAGTAAGGAATCAGAACCAAAATAGATGAGACCAGCAAAAATTAACGTCATTGCAATGCCACAAGTAATTTTGCATGCTGCTCATGAACATTATCACATGCTAATAATTGCAACCTTATGATGCATCTATATTTATTGTGAATAAGTCCGTCTCAGCTGCTTAAATTTCAATCAATATATTTAAGTAATATCGAGACCTACTTCTAGCCCATAAATATATAAAATGAAGCAACAGAGTGCACAACATTTAGTTTTCTTGTATATTTGTAAATGGTTAGTATAGCACGCACGTGCAATACAAAGGAGCCTTTTGTTTGAGCAGACTGGGCCTCTGTGCTATACTGTCCATCCAACCCATCGTTCCCCATAAGGTAAATAAATGATAATGAGCCTACTAGAATGGGAAGATACATAATTATATTACTAATATCGCGGATAAGCGGTAAGCTGGCCTAGCCAGAAGAACCAAAAAAGCCAAGCCAGGTATAGAAAGCTTATGTATTTACCCGTTCAGCATAGGATACAATCACTACCAAAGTTAAAACTTGTTTACTTCAAATAATTATTCTCTGTAGGTTGGTTGGGGAGATTAGATAGCTATTAGCTGAGCGTATGGGATATTGGATACTTGTTCTCGAAGAGCAAATAAAAAATTTCTATTATTCCACAATAAAATTAATTCAACGTACAACCCAGCTCACAGCTCAGATCATCCATCTAACAACGCCTTGAGTTTCTGCTCGTCTCAACAGAGCCCCTTCTGCTTATATCACCTGTCAAGTTTATGATTTCATATTCCCTTCTTCATTCCAATCCGCCACGACACCTCCCTTATGCCTTTTATATTCTTTTGGTTCTAATTTAAAACTTTTATTTCCTTTTTTGTCTCCTTCATGCATGGCTGACTTGAAGCCTCTTACAAAAGGGTTGCAATTCTAGTTATAATGCTTATATCTGCGCTTTAGCTCATGAAACTACAGAAATGGGTAATGTGTCTGGTACATAGACATGGGACATGCTCATTCTCATAAAGGTAGGTCTACTACATTTTGATGATGATTTTAAAAGTGCAAATTAAGCGTACAACTGTACTGCAATAATTATTTGTGACTTTAAGCCGTAGCAGAGCAGCAGGAGCCACACAACTCACTTGGACATAAGTGATGAAGTTCTACGCCAATTTCAGAGCTCCGTGGAATATACTCGATTTTTATATTTCACTTAACCTAGCCTAACGAAATATAACCAAACCTACCTAAGTAACTTAAGAGCAGTCTAATATAATATAAATAGCTCTGGAATATATGGAGCATAAAATAATGGTACCTAATTGACTGCGCTCAATTGACGTTGGACGACTCATAATCTGCTTTCTGCTCCTGCCTTCCTTGCGTGTTTCTTGGCTTCTCAAACGGAGATAAGCATTCCTTTAATTATTAATAGCATTTCCTGTGTCAGTTAGGTAGGTGCTCAATTGAGGCATGCATGGGACAATATTTAAGCAAATCCTTAAAAATGTAACTAGGCTCAATGTTCATGTCGCTCCTCACCTTCAGCCACCGAGTAGAAGTCATTTTGGTTTCATCGTAGACATATTAATTTAGCTCATGCCTACTGAAGTTGCCTAAACTAAACAAGTATGTACCCAGTGGATTTAACGTCCTCTGCCTCTTCTTTATTAAGCCGTTCATTTTTTACTTTGACGTTAACCTTGGAATCCGAATCCACACGTACTCTCAAGTACATCCATTACAACTTGAGTGGCAACAACAGATTTATGCATATTTATGCAGGTGAGCAATTCGCTAATCAGTTGATAAACCACTTCTCAAGTGAACATACTATAATAGCTACAAATGGAAAGTACTGTATGTACAAACCCATGGCGTATTTTTGCATTTTATTTCCAATATGCATTACAATTTTCCTGTAGGGATAGGAATGTGGGACAGGGGTAAAGCTCTCGAAACGACGCATGAATTCTAACAACCCCATCATTCTGCGATATGGAAGTCAAGAGGATAAAGTTGGCCTGCAGAAGTAATATGGATAATTACGGTGCTTCCGCTCCATGACAATCCTTCGTGGTCTCTGCCCCGTCAGACCAAATATTAAAATAGCATTTGTGTAGTTACTGCTCCTTTGATATAGTGAGAGAAAAGGTGGAACAGGATAATGATAATGATACTGTTTTCCACTCTCTGGTCGCATGTTTCCTTTAAAAAATCAATCATCCTCCTCACGAAAATTTATAAGTCGCTAGTCCGCTATACTGCAGCTCAAGAGACTTGATTACGAAATAGATTACTACTACACTAAGGATATTTTCTATTCATGCTTTGAGAAAACCGTATTTTACACATTAAATACTCTGATGCATGTGGAGTGGGTGATAAATGATGTCAATTATGCCAAGGAGCCTTTTTTCCACGTCTCTCTCCACTAATAATTCTACGGAAATAATTTGTTTGAAGTATAGCATGACCTCATTACGTTCTCAATTCTGCTGATTTCTTGATCCTGCTGAATTGGACTATGTCTTATTGGGGGCTATATCCCATATAGCATAACTAATGGCTTGAAGCTTCGAAATATTCCAAGACTCTACCTAGTATTTATTATGACATGAATGGCTTTGGGTAGTTCTTCCAAAAAATAGGCAGAGTTGCTCACAGAGCCTTCTTTTTCAACAATAAGCACTGTGAAATTGGATTTGCCAGGCATTTTGAGACAACTACGGTTACAGTGCCCTGTAATATCTTAAATCTACAAACTCCATTAAAACTCAAGTGTCACTTCACTACACCCGTTCTCCCGTCTTGCATGCATCTCGGCGTCCTTTTCTGACGACTCCGTCTCAGAAATTAACCCAAAAATAATAAATCTAAATATTTTCTTAACGTTTCAATACTTCCCTTTCCATACCCACAAAATCCTGACTCGAGGCTGTAGTCTCTCTAATTACAATATTTGAAACCGGTTGAGACATTTCCCCTTCTAACTTTTGAGTTTAAGCCTAATTAAATTTGTTCTCAAGAACTTGTCCCCTACTGCCCCTCAATAATGAGTGATGTGTGAAGTGAAGAAACCAATTTGAAGCTAAATTCAAGTCAGGCAGAACGTTGACTATTTATGTACGTACATATAGGAACACTAACGTAAAATAGGAGAAAGATGGATAAAGGAATCAGAGAGAGCGAGAGGGATTGTGGCATGTAACAGTAAATCGATATCCGTACATAACACGAGAAGAGCAGCATGGCTAGTGCTTGTACATAGACTAAATTACAGATACACAAATAGAACAAGATCTCTGAAAATACAACTTTTGCAACCAGATAAAGAATGGCACGTAAATATTGTTCCTTCTGTAAGCCCCGCTGCCATTACCCTGCCACTTCAAGTGGAGAAGAACATTTCGTTTGATTTCTGAAACTACTACGCAATTTATCACAGTACTTCAGCTCAGCCTCTGCTATGCTCTACCGCAAGAATCTTCAATATTATAACTCAATTTAAGTTACCTATATACTTGTACGTATATATGCAAATTTTGCTTGGCTAATTATCTAGCCTCTACACGGAGAGGGGAAGTGGTGCTCACGGCGAACGCTCCAGGAATTCAAGTCCTGAAACCTGTCACATTCTTATCCACCAAACCCTGAGTAGAGAACTGAAGACTGGAAAATGGTATGCCGAGTTTGCTTAACAAAACTTATATTTATTTATTGCTATTATATTTATTATTATATCTATAGATATAATTAATATTTATTTAATATTGAAGATTATTGTCATTGTGAATTCCTGGACAGATCGCCGTGAGCAGCACTGCTTATAATTATTACTCTCTGTTCCTGGGGCAGAACAAGGATTTTATTGATTTTATTTCCTTAATATGCGCATAAGATTTAGGCTGTATTGGGAGAGCCTAGGTCCTAGTGACTCCTGACCCTTGATACTCCTTGTGTCATCACATTTCCAAATCCCACTTTCCATTCCACGAAGGCCCATATTCCATTCGATGAGTCAAACAGTCAAGAGTAAATCGGATTAACTACAATTTTAGTGATAAATCAGCCTGACTCAAATTCCGGCCTTTTTTTTCCTTCGTTTCCATTATTCCAACTCACTCTCTCTCTCTCTTGGCTTCCCTTTGTTCCGACAGAACATTATTTGAGAGCAGCAGGAGCGTCTTATTCTCATTAGGCCGTTTTTCCCTTTGCCATGATTTTAATTTTATTGCCTGTGTGCAGTGGAGTAAAGATGCTATCATTATTTTTGCCAACTCACTTTTCAAGGATACGAAATTGTTTCCTTTACGTGTTACACAAAACTGCCCTTACGACTATTCCTAATTAAAGGAGGATGGAAGAGAACAGCTAGGATTTATTGTGCTGAGCTAGGCGGATGAAGAGAGGCAGAACAGGGAATTCTCAATTGAGCCCATTTACTCACATTCTAATCTAATCAACTTTACAAGCAACTAAATGCAAATCAGACCCAACCATTCCAACCTCACACGTAATAAACACATACGCTTGAGTATCCCACACTACATTCCCACTATATTTCATAACTCAGTATATGCTAGGCATGCGGAAGAATTTGGATCAAATAATTCATTTACCTGAAACTCCTTGCTTGAACCCATCATGAAAGGATCCGGGACTTGTGCTAATCCGTCAATAATATTGATGTGCAAATATAAATATTTGCAAAGAAGTTACTTGAAAACTGAAGAGTATTCCTACGGCCTTCAGCGGAGCACTCAACAGGGGAAGAAATGAATTTTTGTTTTTCTTCACTTATTCTTATTTGTACTTTCGTGTTTTGGGTTGATCAAAAAAACGGGATCATAAATAGAACGCAGTTTCACAATGCCAAGCCCGAGCTCAGAATGTAGAGAGAATGGAGCATTTGGGCTCGTAGTCGTAGTAGCTCATTGTATTGTAATTGAAAAGTTTCCTTGGTTTAATGTCAAATCCATTACTGATATGGGAAAAGTGGAATTCTCAAGATGTTCTGGCACTACACAACAATAGCTTGGGTGTACATTAGTGTTTTGTTTTTTTGCTGATGCAGCAGTAGGCCTAGCAAACACAAGTTTGTTTTTTTCTTTAAATGCCTCGTCAACTGGCCTGGCCTATTGTTTGCTTGTAGTTCCAGGTATTATTTTCCAATTTAATTCACATACAACTGTTTTTCTCTTCCAACTCAAAACAACACACTTTGCCCAAATCCGCCCAGAGTCAACGGACTGACCTTGACCTCTGATTTGTGAATTTTTTATTGGGTTTTCAGCTGATTTTCACGTGGAATGGCTGGAGTTAGGAGAGAAGAAGCCTTGGAAGGGATTTGAATACGTTTTGAGTAATGTTGGATGTGAGGTGAATAAGGAATTGTGAGAAGCGTCTGTTCAAGAGCCTGGCTCTTCTGGCTGGGAGCTCTGCCTCTGTCAACACTTTTCCTTGGACTGAGCCCAACATCCAACCATCTCTGAGCACAACAAATGGAGAGCCGAGCCAGTTCTGGGCCACTTGCCCGATCGAGACGCAATGGGCTGAGTGGGTTCGGCTTGTGGGGAATATTGTGGTAAGTTGAGGAAGCCACCTTGCTCCTACACGCACACACATGGCATGGAATATGGAATGCAATTCAATGCAATGCATTACAAGGTTTTTACGCACAGCAGAAGAGTACGGAGAGTTTAGGTTTCCTTTTTCCTTTCCTTTTTCCAATGCCAATGCCTGCTAAACACTGTTAACTGAATTAAGGCCAAGACAAGACAGTAAAAATAGTCGTAATTAGTTATTTAAATTATTTATTGGTAATTGCACGCCTGCCCTCATAGGGAATTGTCATCTAGTTATGTGACTATTAAAAGTATTTTTGATGAAGGCACGTAACACACAGCACCAGCAGTACAGGGAAGAATGCTATTATTTATGACTAGCGCCTCACGAATCAGTGCAAATCACTTCACTAACCTGTGTCGGATAGGATCATTATTGTTCATATTGATCGAATTTCAAGCATGCATTAACTGTATAATGATTAAGCCCGTTACTTTATTTGTTATACTACATTAGAAAGATTTTAAAAGTTAAATAAATCAGCTTCAATTCCTATGCTTGACGATATTTCCAGATGCACCTTAGGCTTGTTTACCCTAAACAACCAGAGGCATACACAGAATCGCTATTTACTTCGCTGGTAATATATCCAGCGATAATAGCTAAAAGTTCTAGGTAAAAATCGCTTATGATGTCGAAATTCTGGCTATATTATAACTGGTACTGCTTAAAAATGGCATTCAAACCTCTTTGTGTTAGTAAATAATGTTGTTTATGAGTTATCCTGGGTTGAATTGAATGTAAAGTGATTGCCTGCTAATAGTATTTTCTGACATGTATGTACATACACTGTTACATACAGGAATGCAGATTAAGCACGTACTTATTCCAAACAAGGATAAGAATTGAATAAATATTACATACTATACACGAGTATGCGTATACGTATCATATGCAGAATAGGATGTAAACCCAGTAATATTAAAGAAACATGGAGTAGAACATGTCGATATACTTTAATTGAGATACAAATTACATAGAATCTACGTGTAGTTGGGATATGACCAAAACTAAAAAATTCAAAGATTGGGCTAAAAAAACAAAAAGAACTAGCGAAATAGTTCGCTTAAATTGCTTGCATGTACGAGTACAGCATAAATACGTTGATTGGTTATTAGTGCTAGAGTTTTGAATACAGGATCAGTGCTAGATAGTGACCGGAGTTTTTGAGCGTTTAAAATAGAATTAGACAGACAAATATGCGCAATGTATTGGGAACATTATTATTATGTAGATATTCTCAAGTGTTCAGCTAAATAAATTCAGCTAAAAATATTCTATTCCCTTTCCATACCATAAACTAAAACCTATAAAACCTTCCAATGGATATTTGTAATTAAAAACCACCGATTATCTTTGCCACAGACGCGTATCCTGCTCTCGCGATACGACATATGTGTGTATTCTCAATTAGCATGTATTGTAGTCAGAAAAACTACAGTGTTCAAACACAAACGTTGTGTAATACTCACTCTTACTGATATGATATCAGTGAAATTGTAGAGCATTACCTCCTCGGAGCTCAGTTCAAGGTATGCATTCATATAGGACCTGTTTCGGATGGGCACGGAGGAGTGGGAAATATGCATTATGATTAAATATTTAATTATGAGAATGTGAACAAAGAAATCAGCCTGCAGATATCTCACCACTACTCGGTACTTAAACGCTGTGGATGGGATGAAGCCGTGTATAATGTGCATTTTGTCTAATATGAAATAACCAAAAGAGCAGACACAGGAAGAGAGTGCGTGTAAAAGGAAAACACCACGGTGGTATATTATTTATTCCTTAATATTCATTATTTATTGGAGGCATTAGGAAACAAATAACCTTAAACTGTCAGTAGCTTGGGATGATTTAGATACCTGTAACTGTGCTGACGGGTTAGACTAAAAGCTATCAAAACTACGCATTAGCTCATGAAACATGTAACTCGTAATTAGTGAAAAATTATTATTAACACACGGTAGTCCAGCTTCACATGTGTCTTATGGCTCATAATAATGGTAATAATTGCATATGAACAGCAAACCAAAATATTAATGTGGTAAAATAGCGTGGTAAATATTTAGTATGCAAAATTTCTCCTAAATTCCATTAGTCATTTATATTATGATACCTATGCGAACGAACTGACGCATCAAATGTTAATATTCGCTTTAAACTGATAATTTGGAGCTTCCTGTATTTTGTATTACCATATTTTCAAAAATTCAAGGAATTATTTTAATCATAAATAATCTGCCAATACAGTCTTGTACTACCGCTCTGCAAATCTTCTATTGAGCATCGTTAATTGGTTTTAATGCGTAACTTGTTTTTGAGAAACATTAACAATAATTATAAAATTGGAAATATATGGCGAATAATTCGAGGTTTACCTAAGATTTTATACGCATATGATAATTGTATATTTTGATAACATAATGTCTATCGTCGTGGCAGGTAAACAAATGGGTGAATTTGTTAAATTTGTTAAAGATATAATGTATGTTAAAATTGTTTTAAATCGTGGGCAAACTACTAGGATTAAATCTGTATTAGTGGTTGTGTAGTTTAGTGACAAGTATTACTATATTTTTATGAACCGGAAACCGGGGAGGTTATATAAGACTGCCAAAATAGGTATGTATCTATTACCATTATAGTTATAAGTTCTAACATCGTACTGTTACTATGCACGTACAAATTAGAGGATACACTAAATACAAATATCCTGAGCTTCATAAAAAATAAACCTGACTTGGAGAACCTAATTACATGCATGAGAAACTATTTTTATTACACCAGCTCAATCTGCATAGATTCGAAGGCCTTTTCCCTATAGCTAAATACATCAGAACAGGCTGCACTACTGCACGGTTGTATTCCCATTACCAATCTCTGTCGCAAGGAATCTGTGTGTCGGTGTGCTGAAAATGCTGATACTTAATAAAAGTGTTTATGCTCACATAATAACGAAGATTGAAGTGGGTTTATGTTCGTATTAATGGCTGTGTTCTGGACTGGAGTTCATCGTGATTTAGATAAGAGGAAAATACGCTGATGATGGAATTAAAAAACAAGATAATCAATTTCACCAGGCCTGGTGCGATGACCGACCTGTAACACTCCAATCGATTAATAGAAATAAATATGCCATACCTATTCACACAACACATAATTTTAACTATTATCAATAAAACACAAATCTTTATTTACTGCAACTCGAGAATTTTGCCATTTACTATTCATTAATATTCCTCGGAATAGCGTCAATATTTGTAGTCTTCCAAATGCGTTTGATGATGGGACTTTTTTAAGTGAATTCTGAAGTGAGTTCTGAGAATCTAAAGCCAGGCTTTGATACATTTTCTCTTAGACTCAACTCGATTTGCGTCGGTTGGAGGTTGAATCGATTATTTCACTATCATCATCTACATATTATATTGCAGCACTATGAGTTCTATATTATTGATACGAAAGCATGTGGTATTTGGGTTTCCTCTGGACTCTGATTTGCAGTCACCATCGCCAGCGCCAGGACAAAAGTCTGGACTTGGCCCTTCCTTGTAATAAGCCATAATATAATTCCATGCTTAAATGTAGATACATACATCCCACACGTATATTTGTGCATATGGACACTTATTAATGTATAGCTAATCAATGTAGGATTTCATTGGTTATCGAACAGGACCTAAGTTCTTTGACATCTCCATCAATAATAAAATGAATAAATTTCCACTATACCTTTTAGCTCTGCTTTACCAGGCTTAGAGGTTGAGCTTAACTGTCGATATTGGGCAAAAGTAAATTAGACTTTGGTTCGACGCTTTTTTGCCATTTAGTAAACTAGGAATAATTAAATCATCGACACAGTAAATTATTATTTATCCAGCTTCAATTTAGGATTTGTTTGTAAAAATTTTCGGTAGTCAAAACTGTTGACATATAAAACGTCAATCCATCAGAAACTAAGATTTTACTACGCTGACTATGAATTAAGCGAGGCATAGCTTAGTTACGGTTTGTAGTTTGTATTAAAAAAAATTAGGCAACTACACGTGTGGCAAAAACAATAGTTAGTCAGGATTTGAATATTTTCAAGAGTAATATGCAGCATTATACGGAGGTTGAACCTAAGCGTACATGTATTTAATAGCTATGGGTATATGTATAAATGGATTATGTTATCAGAATATTATGCAGTAGCATGCATAAAGGGTTGAAGGTGCTTTGCTGTCGATATATTATGCGCACTCATATCGTACACAAAGCAAGGTTTCAACCTTACTATGCCGATAATTTGTATCGTAAAAAATTGCAGTACCGGAAAGTATAGTTTATTTACAAACTTATGTTAATGTGGTTTGGCATGTGAATTGACCTGTAACTGTAAGTAAATATTCCTACAACTTATAATAAATATTTTTTTAAATCACTTGACAGTAATGTATTTAGTAATGAGTCTGCGAAATTCTGCAACACTGCGCTTAAAGTATTTTTCAAGTGGAATTTATACCAAAATATTTCAAATGATGGATTTTTGCGTAGGCGCTCAATTGAAATATTTAAAAGACAAATAATTGAAGTAGCAAAGTTAAATTATATATTTATTTACACCTACAGATGTATTTACAGAAAAGCATATATCCACATGCGCTAATGTTTTCAGATATTCTTAAGCACTACTAATGTGCACTACTAATGATTTTTGTATATATTTTGCACTGAATTTTTGAAGAAAAGAAAAGTTAATTTACGGGATTTCTCCAAACACTCCCTGCCTATATGCGAAAAAGAGGCATTGTCAATGGCTATACCATCAAATCTCACACTCACAGTGCAGCGCCTTGCTATTATTCCAATTGTATATCAATAAAGGTTGATGTACAGTATTACGTGATATTTGAACCGCAGATAAATCACAGGATATGGACTGGACAATGAACAACTAAAACGAGCATAGACCTGGAGCAACAAACTCCAAACTGGCAGACTGAGATTATAGGTTTATTCTGCAAATTCGGATTTATGTACATACATGTGTGTATTAAGATACACAGAAAGAATAACCCGTACACAAATAACAAAAAATTCCAGAACCAAAGATTGCTACAGGTTTTGGTCATAAGCTGCATAGTGATGAAAAAATTCTCAAAACGGTCCGCAATTTCTCGCCGTGATGACTAACTGCGTGCTCAAACTAATCATATTTAAATATCAGTACAGCTATACTACATTTGACATCAATTGATGGGACATGATAACGGAAATCTCAAGCGGTTCAAACAAAAATTGACACGTAAACAAAGCTTTGCTCGTCAACACATAAGTGGTTTATTTTATTCAGGAACTTTTGCGATCATTTACGTTCTGCTCAAGCCGCCACCGCTAATAACCTTCCCTGACGAACCAAACAATAAATATTTATCGAGCCCACCATTATTATTTGTCCAACCACCACATTTAACTAAGTACCGATTGAAAGGGCGGAATTAGGCCAAACGAACTCACCATAAACCTTGATGAATACTATATAGTATTTATTCATACAATGCTTGTTTTGAAGAAGCTTTAAAATTACGAAATAGCATTCTGTAATTACATTGTGCTACTCATGCCTGTATTGTATAAACACGAGGACACAGGAGTAGAATAAGTAAATGGAAATGCGGACATATGGATTCACTCAGTGCTAAATACCGTCCAAGATTGATAGGGAAATACTAAAAGTAATAAAGTAGTAATGAAAATCCAAAGTTTCTCCTGACATGCCATGTTCCGTGGACACGGAAGAAATGCGAGACGACTGTCGGGGAATTCTGGAGTTGAGATCAATATTATTTAAAATGAGAAAACACGGAATACCGATACAGTGCTGCTTACAGCGAGTGGGCCAGTTGGCCTGAATGTCCCGCACTAGCGGAGTAGACCAAAGGCCTTTAGCATCCATTTCGTATATCCGACTCCGACATCAGTGGAGCACCGTTTGTTGAAAAACGTTAATTTATGCGTTGTACAACAGGGCTCGATCGGGATCTATTTATTTTGTTACTTTACATTTAGGTAATGTTCGATCCGCTAGGTTAAGTGAAAATTCAAAATGGAAGAAGGTTTAAGGTACTGCTTTGACGTTACAACTCAATTACACATAACGCTAAACACACACAGCATTTTTTTTTAATTGTGCCAAGCAGCGGGTTGAAATTTTAAAATTGTAAAATTTCTTAAAATCATAAAAAAAAGCCACTGGCCTGTTCGCTATGATCAGCACTGTGCTTAGTTTATTTTGCGTTTTCCGTATTCACTATGTACAATATTCAAGTAAGTAGATTGAGACGAGCACTAGGAGAACTGTATCATGCATGCTTTCTCCGTATATAAAAGTGTTGTAAGTACGTAAATGTGCGAAACTTGAGACGCCTGAACGAAACACTAATGTAATAAGTTTCTTTAATTCTCACAATTCAGAAGGCCCCTTACTTGGTTCTACGATGTAGCGAGTTCTAGAGAGAGAGTCATGCGGTTGCGGATTGGACTAAATCTATTCAGGAAGAAATGTCAGTTGAAATCCTGGATTCAAACATACGTCCTCAAATGGAAATGGATAGGGCTTTCCAAAGGTGAAGTCGCTATTGATTATTTCCTATTGTGGCCAAATAGACCTTGAGAAATTTAATGAGTTTAGCATTGTATAACATCAAAGCATGTCAACTCAAGTTTTGAGAAATTATGGAACTAATACGAATTACTGGAAGGCGTATGGGTTCAGAATGGATTCTACGTCAATTCCACATCAGTCACTCTGCCATTCTCATAGAGACGTTCTTGTAAGTCAGAACCTAATCCGATCTGACAATCTGAGTAACAGGATCTGCAGAGTCAGAGCAGGAAATTAAAATTACGATGCAGAATAGCGAATTTTATCCCATGCATATGCACTACATATGTAAATGTTGTATCATGCTTATATGGTCCCAAAGTAAGTAATTTGTGCTAAAAGACATTGTCAACTCTGTTGCATGTTGAATTTGTGTATTCAGTAACTTTTAAAAATTCATAGAGTAGCCGACAGGCATTCCTATAAATTGCTAGTCAGAGTGTCATTGTCAAAGAAATACAGCCATTCACGCACCTATATCAATTTAGGACATAAGCGAAAATTGATATAAAATTATTAGCCCAAGATAAATCAGGGACTCCGTTAAGCCTGGGGATTAAAAGTACACGAAGGTGTGAAGTGTGAGTATTTCTGTCTGTATGAAGTTCCTACGACGCATAACACTTGCGTACTTTAGAATAGAAATCCTCAAACGAACCTAGTTTTTCCTTGAACGCATCTATGACTCTATGACTACCGTTGTGGATTGAATAAGGAATCTATGTTAAGATCAGAAGTGCCGCATGGGAAGACCCTCGTCAGTCCGTCCTTCTGCCTGTCCTGCGACGCTTAAAGGTTCGAGGTCCTAATGCCGCGGATCCCAATGCCGATGGACCTAATGCCGTTACGTACAGAATGAATGCCGATGATTTTAATGCCCTGGAGCTTAATTCCGTTTGACTGTAAATAACGAAATTGCAGCGACTAACATGGAGGTTGTTTGGACTAAAGCAATTGAACAGACTCGTAAGGTTGCAAAGGCATTGAGTAATGTATTTATGGAATAAATGTTATAACAACAGGCATACCTACTCGTTAAATATTGAATTATGCTTGCTTTCTCAACGTGGACAGGAGAATGGGTTAAACAATGCAGGAATAAAACCAACCGTGGAGCACCGCCATCCTAAAACATTAGTGAAAATGTACTTGGATTAGGTGGTAAAGTAAATTGGAATATATTAGAGTTCGAAAGTATGCCTGTTTACATGAATTCAATTATCAACAAATGCACAACTGGAGCGGGTCCTATCATACAGTATGTTGATTTCAATTTCCCCATCGGGTAATTGGTCGGCTCTACAAAACCAATTAAAAAATATAAAGAGATTAACCCACACAAAATAGTTTTTTTTAAAGAAAAGAACGAAGTTATAAAATGAGCTGCAATTGGTGGAAATTTTATGTGGAAATGGAGCTGGACCTGAGCCGCCAGACGACAGTTATTTTTTGTATTTCGTAAGTGTTGTGGAGGGAGGCTGGGAAACGAGCCGAGAAGAAAGTAGAGAGCAAAGTGAAAGTTTTTAAGTTTTGACTTTCCCCTGCGTATTGATTATTAGTTGGAGAGTTGGAATGGCAAGAGAACTGAGGACGGGAGCAGCAGCAGGGGAACATGTAAAACTATCTTGCCTTTGCCCACACACACATTTCCGTCTCTGCCTAATAATCGGACAGAGCAGCAAGTTGCAGAAGTAGAGCAAAACTCAAACGCTTTCCTGGTTACAGCTTATAGCGTTACAGCTTATTAGAGCCCGTACTGTCACTGTCTCCTGGAGAAACAGAGCCTGAAGAGAAAGCATGTTTCCAACGTACGCATTTCCTTACATGCACCATTCATCCATCCCACCACTTGTATTTAGACCTTAACCACTGGTAATGGTAATGGTGGATAACATTTTATTTTCTGAACCATTTGAATTGTTCTAATGATAATTTGATATTTGCACTCAATATCCTACGAAATCTCCACGATTTGCTGCTTGTGCAAGAAAAAATGTAAAGATAGAAGAGAGTCAGGTAGTCAGCGTGCACAATGTATAGGCGATCTATAGGCTAATTCTAACTAAAATAGACACAACAATTACAGAACTATATCGTGAATAAATGTAATTTTGAATTTACTACAGTACAGTGGCAGAGGGTTGAGGCCTTTACAGCCTGTACTTTCTACTTTGTTCCCCTTGTTTTCCGATTTTCTGAATAAAAACATTTATGTTATTTAGAATAATTGCAAGATTTAGATTGGCCTTATGTAAAATAAGTTTAAAAAATTCATGAAATTAAATTAAATGCAACATAATTATTAGTAGCATAAGGTACTTATCCTAAATGGGACGGTGAAGTCCCGGATCCCGAATCCCGATGCACGAAGCTTTCTGGCATGGGATACTTTACAGCTACGGCTCTTTTCCAGGCTAGACGTGGTGGTCTTCTTTAAGTTCTATGATATTGTTCCCAAAATTCCAAATTCCCAGATAGAAAATTGAGTGTAATTCATAATTAAATCCTAATGCGGGGGGTCAGAATTATTCTGAGCCATAAGAAAACCGTATAAAATCCAGCACATTCCCGAAATAAAATAGAAATGATTAAATTACTCAGGGGCCAGGGGCTCAGGTTAGTTTGTTTAACCAGAAGCAATCATGGCTAAAGACGCCAAGAACTGTCAGCACACTATGAGTGCACCTTCGCTACACCTAAATCCAGATATATGTATTACACAATCCAATTACAGACAAATGCAAAAGAGTGCAGTGGATGCATAGATTACCTCATCATGCCATAACAGTCATTAATCATAATGGGATTTGCTCACAAAGTGAAAAGTAATTGAGAAATCCAATCTTCGTTCCGCTGCAGTGAGCGTGGAACGGAACCCGACCCAGAAACTGAAGCCGGGTTTCAGGATGTTCATCATGGCAATTGGCATGGCATTACTGTGTGTGGGTTGGAATAAAAAAGAGCATGTACAGTATGGACCTTACACGTGGAGAGACGCTCAGAAGCCTTGCTGTAGCCACATGCCGTATTAGGCTGCACAGGGGATTCTGGTCCTTATGTCTCAGCCATTCTTTTCCAGAATCTGGCAAATTGATGAGATGAGGACGTGTCCTATATAATCAGATTAGCCGAGCTCTGGCACCAGGCCAGAGGATTCGGGTATGTATTCCCTATGACTCAACAGCTGAGTGCCACATGCATACGCCTCCTTCAAAATTGGTTTAAGTAATCTGAAATGTGAGAAGAAGGGCTGGATCTGCTGGACTAGGAATAGGAACTTGATATCGCCAGAGAGCCAAGTTGTCTGTCAGGATCAGGAGGAAGGAAGGTGAAGTTCAAAGGTCGACATTGACAGTGCCATTTAATAGCCAGATTTCTCCCAACCACGTCAGGTGTCAGGGTGTCGGCCGATTCTCTTCTTCCACGACCGCGGCTCAGAACTGAACTTCAGCCGCTGACAACTAAGAACAATCTCCTAATTCATAATCACAAAGAACAAGGTGAGGCAACAACATAATTTGTAATTATACATTGACATTTGGAATAAAATATTAACCAAAACGAAGGCAATAATTGATAATAATAACTCGAATCATTATTGTTTACTACTTTTAAGCCTCTATCTGTGTTCACTTTCTAGATTATTTAGAACGTTTGCTCCAGTTACTGTATGATCAGAAGTGTATTTAGAAAGCACAATTATGAATTTGTATTTCTGTTTTAATAGATACAATATTCGGCATACTTGGCGTTTTTAGGTGTAAATTCGTTTTTTATACATGGATTACGGGTATGAACCGAGCGTAAGCTGCCGATAGCAACTTGTTGATTTTTGCGCTAATTTTTTCTCAAATTTGGCGTAACGACGGAAGCGAATTGAGTTGTCCAGTTTTAAGTCCGAGCCCCTGAATTGTTGTTACTCAGTGCAGTTGTTACTTCTAACATCTGTGTTTGTTCTACGACAGGCACAGCATCAGTGTTTTCGTAAACTTTTAGAACAGTTTTAAGAGTCAAGTCAAGTCAGAAGCCTTGTTTTTGCGCTACAAGTGGCAAGCGGCGGGTTTTAAGCTATAAGGGGCGGGTTTAGAGTACTTACTAAGAGGCAGTTTTTGAGCTATAAGGAGTTGGTTTTAATTTAAGCCATTGACGGAGGCTTGTGAGCTATCGGCGGCGGTTTTGGGATTTGGCCTTCAAGTCAGGTTGACTAAGAAGAATCTGTTATTAGCTATTCTGTTGCGACAAGACATAAGAAGCTAGAAGCTGTAGAACACAATCCTTGCCCGTGAACTAAACAAAGAAAAGGTCACGAGATTTTAAGTGTAGTTTTCCAGGCTTGGCTTTCTCTAAGCAGTTACTATGTAGTTATCAGATTGATAAGTTAAAGAGTGTTTAACCAACAAATACACAGTCTAACCCAGCAATATGCTTCTTATGATGATTTTTCGGCTTCTGTTAAGCATTTACGAGAAAACACTTTGTGGCTTAGTTAATTGAAAGTATTGCTGTAAGAGTTGTGAGTGGCATACTGTATTGTAATACTTACTGCCTTTAGCTTGATTATTGCCATGTTAGAGATCTTAAAGTTCAGGTGATTCACTTGAAGTATTAGTGGCATTGGCAGTCTTCGTGTGTGACTTGTATTCGAAATTCGGTTACGGTATACAATACATATATGTATAATCGCATTGATTCATTCACAAATTATTTATCATTTCTGTTAAGAGTATTTTTACTTTTGTACGTGTGTAATATCAAAGTCAGATTCTTACTTTTTAATATTTTGAACTTAATGAGGACTCCATAAGCATTATTATTCCATCATATTTAGCTCATGACCCTTGACCCATAACTCATGACTTTACTTTGTAGAGATTATAACAGGAATACCCATCTCAGTTCGAGTACTTATGTTATGGTATGTTTCTTCTGAAATTGTTCTAACGTAATACGTAGACAGTGCGAAAGATCATACCATGCAAAATCCAAATTGGTTTAAAAAGGATATTTAGAAATCAAAGCAAATAATAGGTGAAATAATGAGCGCATGCCAATGTAGTCCAAAAGAAATAAGTCATATTGTATTTTGTATTGTATGATGTGCTACAAACTACTGGTGGACATTTATGCTCTTTTGTTTATTACAAATGTGAACATTATCTTCAGATTTTGCATTATTTTTGAACAGTTGAAGAATCACCCTGCTCAGCACCACAATCGAAGTATGCTGCTCAATGTAGTGATTCAAAGCAACTTCAATGCTCCAGCCAATGGGACTCTGGTACTGACCATCGACTCGACTCAACTCGTTCAAGACTTAATTGACAAGTTTTGCGAAGCTAAAGTAAGAGCGCCTCAATTGGCTCTCTGCACAACTGTTTTATATAAGTGGATTTGTTTAATACGTCGGTATAATTGTTTATTGCAGCAAATTCCACTCAGCCAAGCCTACAGTATCATTAATCGGCAGCATAATGTTTTGCTGGGGAACAAGCCGCTTTCGTATTATGGTATTGAATCTGGAGAGAAGGTCATTCTTTGCAGAGATGGTAATTGAGCTTCTTCTCATTTGTATCGTGGATCAATATTACTAAGTAAATGCCTAATTGCATGTAGTTATGGAATAATAATCTAATCACACTTCTGTATTGCTTAAATCTTACAGATAACTACCAAACATATCGATTTCAAAATTGGTATGTCGTAGGAATCCTAGCCTGTGTCTTATCCGTGATTGGAATAGTGTGCTGCACTACCGTCTATATTCTCATTCGAAATGTTCCTGATAGCGTAAGAATAATACTTTTATTTACTAGCTTTTCTGTTCGACAGTAGTCTTATTAGCCGTAAGTACCCTGAGAGGTAGCACGTCAAAGCTGATAAAGCAAGCGAAGAAGGGCTATACACAATACAGTATATAAAATATGTGCTGTAAATGGTGTTTAAGAGTGATATTCGTTTAAATCAAGTTTAGGTTAGGTTTCCGAAAACGCCCGAATAGCGATAAACTAGACTTTAGCAGCTTTTGCTTTAGCGGCTATCACATGGATCCCCTAGAGATCATTTTGTCATCACCTTCTTAGTATATCTAGTTTTAAGCAAAAGTATACATTTGTCAACAATATACAAATAGTATACTCGAATCATTAAAACTTTGAGTTATTCTTCAAATACCAAGTTTAAAATTCGAATAGAGAATTTTTATTTAAATAAATGAAGTATTAGTCAGTATCTCTAGTACAAAGAGGTGAAATTAACTTAAATAGTACCTCAAATGTGTGACGTGAACTGACCAGTCGTAAATCGAGATTATGATTTTACACTGTTAGTTCATCAATACAAATTCTCAATAATATTTGTTAACCGTGATAGTTCGAACATGTGTAAAATATGTTGTTAGATGGTAGATCCTTTCCTACCAAAACGAAAAATTTACAAGTTGCAGCAACTCATTTAAAATCTAATGTAAGTATTTTCTTCCGCGCTGAAGTTAAGAACTTTTGTAGTATTTCGTGTCCAGGCTAGCAGCAATCAGTTTTTCGTCAATCCACGGTACAAACTTAGGAATATTTACATACACGCCGGGTGTTCCTTCTTCCCCACATCCAATTCCCCAAGCAACAATTCCAAATTGGACGTAGTAAGGCGAGTCGGGGAGTTTGCAGACGAGCGGTGAGCCACCGTCTCCCTATTCAAATCAAAGTCATTAAGAACATTTTAGATATTTCCATTCAGGATCTTTAAATATTTTTAAAATTCGGCATTCTTACCCTGCAAGTATCTCGTCCAGGCTCTCCTCCAGCACAAACGAAGGACTCGTCAAGTCGAAAATAGGGACCCAATCTTGTTCGTCTAAGAGCAGATTGACATTTGCTTCGTGGGACGACAGGAACGTCCACTCGTTTTAGAATTACTTGGTACTTCCCTTCTTGTCCTATAAATGACACAGTTTATTTAGGGGTTATAAGACGAGTCAGGAAATACATAGAAAAGATGTGTAGGTTCAAAGCCAATACTCGTTTTGGTTAATCTTACCAAAAGTGTCCTTTCCCCAACCAGAGGCAAAGCAGCGTTGTCCGTCGAAATTGACGTTTGGGGGTGGAAGACAAATGGTGTCAACGTTGGGCGCAAACTTGATTTCCTCATCCAAGAAGAGCAGAGCTACGTCGTTGTACAGGGCTCCAGCGTAATAATCTTCGTGTACGACAATCTAGAGTTTTGTATTAATTATACATTACACCTACCTACCCCGGATTAGTATTTGCCAGTCAGTACATACAGTACGGCTGTATGGCAAGTTACCTTCAGAACGAGTCTGTCTTGGTGAGGATAGAGTTCATCTGGAGTCTGTGTGTCCCATTCTCCCATCCGAGCCTTGAGTTCCGCTGGATTTTTCCTATATGCACGGACAAATTAATTGATGCTAAAAGTATGGGCTACCAAACCAAAGTATCTTAGTGCCATAGTAGCAGTAGCACGCGTTTATGAACCATCGAACTTACCCAAAAACGCAGTGAGCTGCTGTGAGTATCACTTTGGGATGAATCAGTGATCCACCGCAGAGAAAGATATTGAGTGGTGGCTTTTCTCCTTGTGGTTCTTGGCGAACAATTGCAGCCATCCATGGAAATTCACCGAATTGAGCCTCTCCGTCTAAAGCTCCCGTAATTCGGAACCCAACCCCACCAACATTTCTCTTGCCGCAAGTAGCATGTTGGAACGTAGGTTGTTGTGAAATCACTTCCGCCGTATTCTTCATTTGCTACAAAATCAGTTCAGATTTTTTCAAAAATTCTGGTTCATATATTAAACTTAGAATATGTGGGCTTACCTTGCAGCAAATGTCAAAGTAGTGATTACAGAGTCCCTTGTTGTTACCACCCAGCCGAATGTCAATGAGTCCAATGACATCTCCATTATCAATCACGGCCCCATTGTCAATGTCACAGAGAAAGTACTTGACACAACTGCAGGGGTCATTCTCGGAAATCACATCCGTACTATTTGCGGAGTGGTGGGCAGGCTGGACAGGATTTCTGTTCTCAGAAGGTGCTCTTGCTGGCTCATTATGATCTGGGTGTTCAGATTGATCCGGATGTCCGGAGGTAGGCTTGGGTTGCTTAGGAGCAGCAGGCTTGCCCGCCGTGTCCTGTTCTTGTTCGACATGTTCCTCGAATTGTTTAATTAAATCCTGATCCGTCTCTTCGTCTCCATCTTGTCCAAGGACGGGATTATGAAGGATTGCAACGGTTAGCAGGAAGAGAAGTGTTAGCTTCTGTATAAATTACCAAAAATATTAACTTTTACATGGCGAGTTCTCTAATTTATCTGTAAATTGCATTGACATACGATTCAATCTATCAATGCCAATGCCAAGTTGTGCAACATTTTAAGTCATAAATTTTCGTGTATGGCGTACCAAGCCATACTTCTGCACTGTACCTAATTTACATGTGCCTTTGTCACCGATCACTGCACCTAAAGACCAGTGCAGAGTTTATGCAAATTGTTTCAAGGAATCCCTTGAACAAAGAAGAAGTTGTCGCTGGTTTGTTGAAACGTTAATACGCTTATCTGTTGGCTCATGTCCTACTACTATTTACTCGTTATTTGTTCACTTGAATGTCTTTCTGTTATGCAGGCAGATATACATAGAAAATGAATGAGGTAGGCAATCAGTTGGAGTTGCAAAAATCAAATGCGTAAATTCCTCCACAGAGGAAGAGAAGTTCAAGTTCAATTGTTTTAATTGGAAACCTAAGCATTGATCGAATCGACTCACCATTCCGAACAGAGCTTCTGCTGGCTAAAATTCTGGATTCCAAATAAATTATGATGATAAGCACTTATTTGAAATAAATTGAAATTCACGACGGAGGATGCTCGCATGTAGCTGAGCCAGGTCTGAGTTGAGGTAACGAGAATAAAATAATAGTGAAGACCAAAAACCAGTTTTTTTTCTGTTTTTCTGAGTGTGAGTTAAGATTTGGTAGATTAGTTATGACTCCTAGGCTAACCGCTTGATTACTGGGTGAGGATTGCACGAAGACAGGCCAGGTAGTATGCGTCCACTCACTGACGTCAGTATCTGTTTTCTGGCAAATATTAAGTTAGGAATTATAAGAAACGAAAAGTGCTCCTACAAGGCTGGGCAGCACATTATGCTCTGAGGAGCTTCCCCATCCCCATCAGCCTACCCTCTACCAAGTGCATAGCCTTGGTCATTACGATGATCCACTGCGATTAGGAAGCCATGCTACATATAATATGGGCAAGTCAATTTCAGAGAATTGTGAGTGCACGCGACAGTTTTCTTGATACGATGTTACGTTCATACCTGGTGTACTTACTTAATATTGTTTCAGATTAAAAGTGGTTCTGCTAGGCAGAGTCCCATGCGGCTATGTATATGGTCAAGCGAATACCTCACCTTAATTTGACGTAGGACTCAGTTCCAGTTATCCCATTTGTAATTTGATTATCCAGTCGAGCATTTTGTTGTTGCCTAAAATGGTAATTGCTTGCACAGACTCACAGAGCTAGGCCATATTTTCTTTTCCTCCACCTTGGTTTCTTCGAGCTGCTTCAATTTTTTGCAATTCATTCCGATATAGGATTAAGTATGACGATCATCTTCCATTCGTGGAAGCCGTAACGGAAATTGTACTTGTTTTGTTTTACTGTATTTCCAAATTTATGCATTTTCTCCTTAGAAAATGCACATGATAGCTCTTGTAGACAAAACATTTAATGTGTACATCTGTGTTAAGCAGGAAATATCATTCAATCATGTGCGTATTGAGCAACTATCAGTGCAAAGCGCTGAAGTTGGGTTGAGATTATGATGATGGGTCAGTCGACAGAATTTCATAAATACATACAACGTACACTGTATAGTTATTAAGCCCGTTTCTTTACACGTTACTGGTTAGAAACTTGTTTCGGCTCAGTAATTCAGTCTTCAGTAGTTGCTATCAGAGACGCTCTGATTCACATTGAAGATGCGGGTTGTTTACCAAACTTAAAACCGAACACGTGCACATATAACATCCATTTACATAAAATCGTTACTTTGTATGGATGTATGTATGGATGTATGTATGTATGTATGTCTGTCTGATCACT
>JAQFXY010000096.1:0-62762 GCA_034693865.1 Ceratophysella sigillata
ACCGAACCGAACCTAACCGAAAACCGAAAACCGAACCGACGGTTCAACCGAAATAACCGAACCGAAAGCCAGCCTTAGTTGCGAGTTGATGCGTTTGCGATTATTTTATGTAAATAAGTTGATTATTGCAGAGTAATGGGTTTTATGTGACTCGAATTACATTATGTGTTCTACCATGTACAAATAAGTGGCTATGAGTTATTTATGACCTGTATGACACACACATAGACATAATCGACTAACTCAATTGTTTAACATGTGTATCAACAAATGAAAAAATAAACTGTTGTATAAACTTTTCCTATATGCATAGCCGAGTGTCAGTTTACCAAAGCATTGTTTATCTTGGGCTTGCCGATTATTGGAACAGGGGAATGATACAAGGGAAGAAAGGAATATAAATAGCGGTCGTAGTTTTCCTCAACTACAGTCATTAGCAATTTGAGCTACCCACTGTTTTCAGCAAGAGAAACACTGATACTGCTTTTTAAATTTTGCAAACTTCGTATACTATTCACAGGTGTGAGGAGAGTTTGAAGAGTTCTCCAAAATGGCGACTACGGCACCCATACACAAGAACAGGACTACGACTCTGGGACGTGTGTCGGGCTATTTGTCCACGAGCAATTTGTTTAGGGATACCAACTTGGGAAGCCTAATCTACCCCGTTGCAGAAATCACCCAGCTTACAAGTAAGTGCTGAATAATAAGTGACTCCAAGCTGGAACTGCTACCTCAATTGAGTATCAGGAATTTTGACCTGAGTAAAATATATGGTTTTCTCGTCGTCGATGGTATAAATATAATTTCAATGAAATAAATGTAACACTTTAGAAAAAAATCAAAGCTGTTGCTGTGCGAGTTTACCCTCAATTAACATTGCGGAGTAGGCACAGATATAATGTATTTACATTTACGAACTCCAAATTCTAAAAATGCACTGTACTCATGTTCTGATTGTTCTGGTGTTGAGCAATTATGTAATTTTGAGAGTATTTGCTGTGAATTTCAGGTATCCAGAAATGGAGCATGCCGTTTACAGCCCACGGAGACTGGAAGGAATACCAATTTCCGGATGTCATTAATCAAACGTTTGAAGACACAAAAGTTGGAGATGCTTTTGGACCAACTTGGTCTACGCATTGGTTTAAAGTAAGTCGGCCTAACGTTGTTCGTGCATTGGTGCAAATTATTTTAAATATTTAATAACGATTCTATTAGCTTGAGATCACGGTGCCAGCCACCTTTGTTGGGAAGGAGGTTCACTTGAGATGGAACTCAAACAGCGAGGGCACCGTTTGGAGCGCGGATGGTAATGTGTTGCAGGTAGAAATATTAAATATCAAGTATAGGAGGATCATTACAAATGTTACACTCTAATTTACGTTAATAATTTAATAATTGTACAGGGTCTCTCACCAGGATACCGTGAGGAGTACATAATTTCCAGGAAATGGGTTGCAGCGCCTGCATTTACATTGTACGTTGAAATGGCTTGCAACGGCATGTTTGGAGCTGGCGAAGGGGATAATATCGGTAATTCCAAAGTTATCAGCTTGTGATGGGAAATGGATTAGTTGCTAGTGCTGAATTCTATACTTTTCTATTCGGATTTCCAGCACCTCCAAATCCCAACAAGTTGTTTCAACTCCAAAAGGCGGACATTGCCGTATTTGACCGAAGTGTCTACAAAATCTACACGGATTTAGAAGTATTGTACCAAATGGGTGATCGTCTATCTGGGGAGCATATTGGCTACCAAGCCCTTTTCGCAGCCAATGAAATGGTGAACAACTTGCGTCGGGGAGAATTTCCGTAAGCCCTCAGCTCTCGTGTATCCTGAAAGTATTTAAAACAAGGTAGCTTCTCAAAATGCATTGGATTCGTATTTGATTTTAGGGCGGCTGGTCGAATTGCGGATATATTCTTCTCAGAAGGCAATGGACAAAAGGCCCATCGACTCATTTCCATGGGTCACTGTCACATTGACACCGCATGGCTCTGGCCTTACGATGAAACTATTCGGAAATGTGCTCGATCCTGGTCAGCACAAATGGCCTTGATGAAAGAGTATCCTCAATACGTTTTCACCTGTTCTCAGGTATGGATTATTGACCGAAAATTAAAACCTGGAATTACTAATTAATTAATAAATATATTTCATTCAATTTCTCAGGCTCAGCAATTTGACTGGATGAAGCAGTACTATCCAAGCCTCTATGCAGAGATTAAGCTTTCCGTGGCTAGCAAGAAATTCGTTCCTGTTGGTGGAACTTGGATTGAAATGGACGGAAACATCCCGGGGTAAATTAATAAGCTCAACCTGTTATCCATATAGTATCATTGAGAACATTTGAGTTTTTAATACCAGAATTTTCTTGTAGCGGAGAAGCATTCATGCGTCAATTCTTCTATGGCCAGCGATTTTTTCAACAAGAGTTTGACCTTCTCTGCACAGAATTTTGGCTTCCCGACACATTTGGATACTCGGCACAAATCCCGCAGATGATCAAGGTCTGCAGCTCTATCAAAATAAGGTTTACAGGCACATTCTTCGGGTAGTAAACCTTTCGTGCATTTTATTTTCCAGCATGTCGGCGTGGAGAGATTTATGACACAGAAGATGTCTTGGAATTTAGTGAACAAGTTTCCGAACCATAACTTTTGGTGGGAAGGCATCGATGGAACGGAAGTCCTAGTACATTTCCCACCTGGAAACTCGTACAACATGAATGGAACGGTGGAGGAAATTCTGTTTTCGCAGAATAATTCAGAGGACAAGGGTCGGGCCAACGTTGGGATTTATTTGTACGGCTACGGGGACGGTGGTGGAGGTCCAACCAGAACTATGATTGAGCGCCAGCAGAGACTGCAGGATGTGGACGGAATCCCAAAGTAACTCAGAATTCCAAACTATTAAACCTCATGTGATTCGCTGTAGCTTACATTATTGAACCTTTGCTAGGATTGAATTCGGTACGCCAGAGTATTTCTGGACGGAGCTCGAAAAGGAGTCGAGCAAGTTGTACAGATGGGTTGGCGAGCTATACCTCGAGTTGCACAATGGAACCTACACCACGCAAGTTAGTATTTAGTAATATAGCACCAAGAAATTTACACAGATTTCAACGATATATTTCTATTTGTCTTGGTATATTTCTGGATTTCAGTCCAAAATCAAATGGTACAACAGGAAGTGTGAATTTCTCTTCCGTGAAATTGAGCTCGTTCTTGCCATTGCCTATACAACTGACAAAATAACTGAAGAAGACCTTAGAGCGTATGTAAATTATTGCTAGTTTTTGTAGTGGAGCACAAACGTTATAGTTCATGGTAATGGTCCCATTGATCGTATCTCTCTGCACAGTGACGTTGAAGTAGTTGATGTTTGCTGGAAGGACTTCCTTCTCAACCAGTTTCACGACGTCCTTCCGGGTTCATGTATCGAGCTAATTACTCAGGATGCCTGGAAGCTCTACGAGAATGTATTCGAAAAGATGCTGGCACTCAAAACCAAGTATCATGCCCTTCTCTTGGGAACTGGAACCACAGCGTATGGATACAACCCACTTTCTTGGGACCTAAAAACAGTCATTTTCAACAAGCCTGATTCCGGAACCGGCGGCCTGGTGGGAGCAGCTGTTCAGGCTGTTACCCTCCAAGACGCTCCGTTTGAAGAGTCTCCTGAAGGCCGGTTCAGAATCCCGAACAGTTTCAGCGCTGCTCTTGTGGATTTGAAAGCCTCGGGATATTCTGCTCTAACTCCGTTGGTCCCAACGGCTCCAGTTACCCACAGCAGTAAGTTTATCACAACATAATAATAGAATTCAATTTATTTGACATGAGCACAAGCTGTACCAAAGGAAAGCAATTTAAGTTGCTTTAGCTGGTGTTCATACGCTAGTGATCATAAGTACATTGGTAAGTACTCAGATCGAAAAGTGGATTGGCATGGAATGAGATTTTGCGAACTCTAGATGTTACACATTCATTTACTAGTTAGCGGATATGGGAACTTGAAGACGGCATGTGCTGGTCACACTTGATTCTACCCCGATCACTGGTCGCAATTATAAGCTAAAATCGAGAGTTCCAATAACTTACGGTTTCTTTTCACTTGTCGCATTATTCAGGCGCTGGTGGCGTAGGTACGTTTAGCAATGGTTTGGTGAGGCTGGAATATACTGAGACGGGCCGTCCCGCTGAGACACTTCATTTCACTGGACCCAGCGGTGAACACGTGGTCTTTAATGACATGAAGAATACTGGAACCGAGCCGGGCATGTACTACTTGTACGATGACATTCCGCTGTACTGGGACGCCTGGGACGTGATGGACTATCACTTGGAAACAAGACACTTGCCAGATTTTAGCGGGGAGGTAACTGCAGCTCCCTTTGGTCCTGGACCCATTGTGGGCGGCTACAAGTGGACTGCCAATTTTGGAAACGGCAGTTCCCTCACTCGCCACACCATCATCCGAGCCGACTCGCCCATGGTTGAATACTTGCTCGTTGTGGACTGGAAGGAATCCCACAAGTTCCTCAAGGTTCTTTGATTTCTTCAGTGATTATTTCTATAGTATTTCTATATATATTCTATAGTTGTCGATAGTAACATTGGTTTCTTAAGAGTCAGGTTTCGTCTTGAGCTAATGCGCCTTGAAGCTGTATGCTACAGCATGCAAGAAGTTTGAGCCGGTCACCTGATTCTGTCAGTTGATATAGAATGTTGATGAGAAGCTATCCCAGAAAACAAAAATTTCAGTTTTCTAGCTGATCTGAGTAATAATTAATATTAAACTTAGTGTTTCTGCAGGTGCTCAAATTCAATTTCACTTTTCTGATCGTAACGTAATTTTAAACCATGAGAGAATTGAAACTTGGGTTCTAGAACTAGAACGTGATGGCGAAATTCAAGGTCAAACGATTGACGAGTGCCTTGAACTTCTTGTAATAAAAAAAGAAACACCGCTTCAAGGCGCATTAGGTCAAATCAATGTTCCCCTTAAGTAGAGACGCCTGGTACGGTATAGTAGTGGAAATAAAAAGGCGATAGCTGAGAATCACGATGACTAGGTTAAAATCACTTTGACCTGCAACTGCAACATTGTTTGTCCTGAAGGTCGAGTTCCCAGTGGACATCCTGTCCAGAGAAGCTACTTATGAGATTCAGTACGGACATGCCAAGCGTCCGACTCACATCAATACTTCTTGGGATATGGCCAAGTTCGAAGTCTGTGGACACAAGTAAGCCAAAATCAGCACCAACATTCTACATGCCTGCTTTATTCTGGATAAATCTAAACTTTTTTTTTCAGGTGGATGGATATTTCGCAAGCCGACAAAGGTGTTACTTTCATCACCGATTCCAAGTATGGCTGGAATGTCAGAGGAAACGTAAGTGCATGAATTTGCTCTTTGCTCGCCAATATTACACGCATTCCAGCAGCTATCGAGATGGAGATGTATACTTGATTCGTTCATACGTAGATCGTTCGACTATCCTTGCTTCGGTCTCCGAAAAATCCGGACGCCAATGCTGATATGCACATGCACTACATTCACTACGCAGTTCTGCCCCACGAAGGTAAGCCGACTTTGTTAACCCAAACAGCCAAAGTCAAGTCCTTTCGCTAATGCTTGTAATTGGTACTTTGCAGGCACATTCCAAGAAGCTGAAGTGATTCGCCGTGCGTACGAGCTTAACTATTTGGGAGCAAACAATGTGCCGGTCCTTAGTGGTGCTGCTACACCGGCTCCCAGTGCAAGCTGGGTAACGCCTGATCACGAGGCCGTCATTGTCGAAGCGTTCAAGCCCGCACATGACAAAGCTGGTGCTCTTCTTGTGCGTCTTTACGAATCCCATGGAGGAGGAGCTACAACAACGTAAGCGGGCATTTGAAACCAATTTGAAATTATTGCTTAACTGCTCAGCATATTCATTGAATCTGATTGAATCCTTGCTCTTTTTTCGTCAGAATCAATCTTGGATTTACGCCGACTGCCGTCAATGTTTGCAATGGATTGGAAGCTATTGCAGAGGCAGTTCCTATAGTTGGGGTGAACTCGTTCGAAGCTACATTTACTCCATTTCAAATCAGGAGTTTCATCATTACCTTTTAAACAGGTTCAGCTGTAAATTCACATTGGAGTTTTAATTGATGTTCCACGTGGATTTAATTCGTTTGGAGAGGTTTTGATTTTATTATTCAATTTTTGAGTCGAAGATTATTTATTACATGCACTACACCTACTATATTACAAATATACTATTACAAATATCCTTGATTTTCATGAAGCAATTAAATAAATATATTCTGCATTACATAGTTGACTCGAAGCAATTTTCTATTATATAAATAATATTTATTTGTCATGTCATTCATATATAAATATCAAAGTCATATCATGGTTACCGGTTTCATTACAGAGAGAGATGATCGTCTGGCTAAACTTAAGAATATGTTGCTTACAAGAATGATTGGTTGTGGTAAAAAACGCTTTACGTTCTTCTAATTTGTACATTTCTATTAAATAATGAATAATACCTTTATCCTCTCTCCAGATATCATTCATTCACATTTAAAGAGATTCAGGAAGATACAATAATTAAAACTTAGAGGGACACTGGAATTTGCTATAAAATAAACACAAGGCACTCTTATCGTGAAAACGACGACAGATCAGAATTAAGATGCCGGTTTTGGAAGGAAGAGGACGGACGGGTTCAGTTGAGTTTTGATTTTCATTTCTAGGCCTTCTGTGCGTACATATAAAAAGTTTCTATTAAAATCTAATTTGGTCACTCTCTCCGACAATAGAATAGCAGACTCGTGAGAAGGGTTATTAAGAGAGACAGATTGATTTGAAGGCGACTCACTGCAGCACGGCAGTCAACCAGTGCCATGTTTCGTAAAAAAGTTTGGCCTAAATAATGATGGTAGTGTCTTTGTCCTGGTGGAATGACTTGAAGCTGCTGGGCCGCATCTTGGAATATTAAATCACTGTACGGAGCAGGAGAGTAGAACATTCCAAAACTGTGAAAAAATAAGGTAATTAGCCATTCTCAATTATGTTAATATCACAAAACCTCAAACCATTTATTTAAAAACAGTAGTCGGTTTCTCATTAGAAACTAAAACGATGAATTGCAGCAATGCGAAATTCGGAATTTCTGCTAATTTCAGCCTATATAATTTAATTACTGCTGCCGAAATTAAGTAATAACGTGTCTCTACGCTGATTGCTGACGTGAAGCTGAACTAATATCATAAAACAGTAGCGCCTATAGATTTTTTAAAAACAACTTTGATATAAACGTGTTGCGGCTCGAGTAGAAAATTCATTCGTTTTCAGGATTTCATTTAATGCCATGAAGTGATCATTAGTTTTGAATACAACGACTGATAGACGTACCAACAAACTAACTATACGTAATGCGGAAGGTTGGTTGAAATAAGGTAAATTAGACTACTGGAAACATGTATAAGCTTACTTGAAGTCATCTTCAATTTTTCTTCCATAAAATTGCTGAGCGTAGAGAAAAAGGTTGATAATGGCATTGGCTTCTGTTTCGTTGTAGCCGTAACCTCCACGAATCACTAGTGCATTTGCTTTCACTTTACCCAAATTGCATCTCTCGTAGTCGGTCACCGGTGCTCGGGTTCCTGAGTAACGAGTCAAAATAAAAATGCAATTAATTTCCATCTCTACATTATAGTTTCAAATTGCTATGGTGACAGACGAATCTGACATACCGTCCCTGCATAAAAGCTCGTAGTCTCCGGACAGAATATTTCTGGCCCATGTCTCCTTCCTCTTTCCATCCGCAACTTCACTGACCGTCGTGTGCTTCACAAAAGCGACCTGACCACCACCTTCGATCAAACACCGAAGCGCCCCTGTTGATCCAGCCAATGAGCATATGATTAACATTCTTAGACTGTTTCTTGGGCTAAATTGAATTATCTACTAACCAGTATATCCGTAGAAGTCCTCTGAAGAATCTCGGCTACAGTAAGAAAAGCTGGAGCCATGGCATAGATCACAGAGATTATTGTGCTCTTGCCCAAAATTGTTCTCGTTGCTCAAGGCTCCTGGAACGCAGGATTTGGAAAAGTATTGAGACGCGGCCATGACGGAGTCGCAGCCGTAACTTCGCATCCGTCCACTGGAAAGTAAATAGGCCATTGGGATTACCCAACCGGCTCCGTGCCCAATTCCAGAATGACAGGATCGTTTGCCTATAAATCAGAGATTGGAAACAGTGAAAGAAGTTCGATCTGTACGCATGAGCGTAGAATCCGAGTGAAAATTAGTAATGAACTAACCCTTTAAGTATGTTAATTCTGTTTCTGCATCTCCTTGATAGGCAACCGCCACAGCATAATACTCAGGTGCGCCGAGGTTATATATCTCTGCTAGGACGGGAATGAGTTCAAATTGAAGCCCGGCTTTGTACACGTCTCCAGCATCAAATACTGCTGTATCAGCATCTCTGAAAATATCACAAAAATCATGACAATTTCCATGGATTTTTGCCTTTAAAGGTAGTTTTCTATAATTTGTAACGTCTTACCCATTACGAATAGCCTGCATACAGTTAAGATGGCTGTGTCCCTTGTAGCAACTCATTTCAGGTTTTAATAGCTGCGCGTTTAGGGCGGTCTGTATATCAGAATAATTTGTTAAGGGGCTGCCAATTGTAAATATGCAATTCGAGAAACATAGTAAGTACCCTCATTTTGACACATTTCGTCATTTCGGCTTCGGACGTCACGCAGAGCGTCACCCGTCCAACGGGACAGGACCGAATGTCCATAATGTCCTTCTGACTATCTCCAAGATATTTCGCATAAGTTTGATCTTGCTCTGCTATGGATTTAAGCTCGACCGTAGCATCCTGAAAAGTATCGAAAAATCACAATCATTATTTAGAGCAAAATATGCAAAAATTTCATTAGAAAAACACGAAAATACCTGAAAGAGCAAATTGCTCCTATTTCCAAATCTTGGAATTGATTCAAAGAGGTTCACTGGCTGTGGTGGAAGATTAACATTAGTCTGTGAACCAAAGGACTGTCCAACTGGACTGGGAGTAGCCGAAGTTCCACCGCCTCTCAGTTGTGGCACTAAACTAAGCAAGAATTTCTGATATCGAAGTCGAAGTGAGGCGCTTTTGGCAGATGAAGTTACGAGGGCATGTGCCGGTAGTTCGGCCCAGGAACATGATCTCCAGTCTTCAACATTTCGCCTCCGTCCGTCTGGACAAATGAGCTCGTAATTTTGCTTGAATTCTGTCAGACTCATTTTTCCGTCTGAAGTAAGTCGAATCGTCGAGCCATCTGGAACCCAAGTCCGTTGTCCAGGCTGATTATCAAAATTGCGCTGCTGATTGAAAGGAAAGTTGGAAAAGTTTTGTGATTGACCAGGTTGCGCTGGAAAATTGAATCCAAAGGGTCGATTGGTTGTAGTACTGGGCGTCGTGAATGGAAAGAAATTACTGAAACTATTCCCAGGGCCCGTGTAGTTAATCGTATTCAAGGGAAGGTCATAATTCGGTCTCTGATTAAAATATTCCAAAACACTGGAATGCTTCACGAAGGCAATCTCTCCTTGATCGAGGAGGCACGAAATTGCCCCTTGATATCCGGCGTAAGGATCATTACTCGTGCACCGCACTCCAGGATAGCTACTGCCACAGATCTGACAGAGCTTATCTGAATTGTCTCCTAGCGGATTGTACTTGTCTGAAAGTGAATTGACGGCACAACTGGGACCGAAGAACTCCATGGCCGATTTGACATGATTATTGCAATCCACAACTTCCATTCCTGCTTCCTTCATAAGCTGCGAACAAATAAAATCGTGGAATTGAACAAGAGTGTAAATTACGATCTAAAGAATCCTCAAAACGAAACGGAAAACTTCATCTGATTAAGTTTTATAAATGAATCAATGAGTTAATTTTCGCGTCTGATTCTGGGCTTTGTTTAAGTTTTCCTACTTTACGTTTCATAGGTAACCGTACGAGTTAAAAATTCATAGTCTATCAATAAAAATTTTGCATTTAGCTGGAACTATCCAAGGCTTCGAGCGATGTGATAAAATGGTTGCCTATTCATAGTGCCCTTAATCAGTTGAGATTTCGAGACGTTTAAAGCTAAGTTTTACCTTGCTAATTGGTAGAACCCATCCAGCTAAAGTTCCCACTCCAGCAAAACAAGCCTTCTTCCCTCGTAAGTCCCGTAAGCTCTCCAGCTGCAGCGATCGTCGAACAACTGCTACAGCATGCATCCTGTCACTCGTCCCGCTACCTCCTTCCACACGGTAGAGCTCCGCTAGAATTGGAACTAAACTGTGGTATCGTCCACCAACGAATACTTCACCAGGGTCCAGCGTTGTTATGTCCACCAAGTTATTGTCCAGCATTATCATACACTCATCCTTGTTGTACGTCTAGTCAAAGAAATATCCTTTACTTTCCACGATTGATATTATAAAATGCGTTTTGAAATGAATTTCCAAGCACGATTCCAACCACATTACATTCACAAATACATCGCTATACAAAATCAACTTTCAAATTAATCTTAAAAACATTTTTGCACAATAATCGACTGTTCTCAATCACTTTTACATTTGAATTAATATTCTTATCTGGATACTCAGGATCGCGCATTGCCAATGGGCTGAATATTTAAGTTTCAAACCTAAGCTTTTCACAGCTTGTATGAACGTCTCTCAAAAAATTAGCACATTTGGATCACTCTTACTTTTTACCATTGTCGTATTTCTAATCCTTGTGGCAGGTCATTTTTAATTGGTTTAACGTTGCTTTATATCTCACCATGTTGTTATTTTCGGTTATTTCTTACCAGTTCAAACTGTTTTAAAGATGAAATCTAATATTTCTCATAAACACCTCCGTTGTATTCACGAATTAAATAGACTCTACTGACCTGATTGCACTCGAGTTGAAAAACGTCGGATCGTTGCTGATATCCTGGATAGACGATAGTAGTAGCTTTCAAATACTCTGATATGGCTTGACACTTCTGCTGCTCCTCAACATTGACAGTGCACCAGTGAAGAATGCCCTCATCTCGCTCCGAATTGAACAATACTTGACTCTCAACTACTACTGTAACACAAAACAGGATTTCTGCATTAAACCGGCATTGAGTCATATCAATGCAACGATGTAATGCCGGATCCCAAAATTAGACCGAAACAGGAAGTACTTCAAATCGGAATGGCCACTTACCAGGTAAAAGTAAACAGAGACAAGGGAACAGAGTTAAAAATGTCATTTTGGACTTGATCTTCATCCTAGCTTTGTTCCGTGCAATCAATTCTGAACTCATCCCTCCCAACTAAACTACCCCTACTCGGTCCACACGTTCTATTTCTACGTACAAGCTCAGGATTCTCAATTCTAACCTAACATGGCTCACTCAATTCGGAAATGGATCACTTTTCACGGATTTATTCCTATGACAATACAAGAAACATTTCCACTAGTTATCCCAATCCCACCACCACACCCTGAACGAATGAACCTAGAGCAGCAAGCAGCCCACAACGCATCACGAAGGTTTGTTGTGTCTTTCTCTGCCCATTATTATAATATTACTCACTCTCCCTCCGTTTGCCAGATCACGGCAACAGGTGCATGTACCTCAAGCCCCAGGTGCACACAATAGAGATATACGAGATATGCATACCGGTGCGGTGCGGTGAGGTGGAGGAAACTGAACACCCGCTTCATGCTGCATTGCGTAATGTAGAGCTGGGCTGGCCTAGCCTAACCAAACCACCCACCCCATATGCAGTATGCATCTTGGAATTTGGAATCAAGAAATCAACGTAGTAGTTCGATTTGAGCCGATAGTGAAAACCAATAATACCAACCCGCTATGAATATGACAGTAACAAATAAGTAACATAAATATATCTTTATAACACTCGTAAATACTACCTACTCGATACGGTAACGTAATACTTGAGGAACGAATTTAGCAAGATTAGCATAATTTTTAATGGTATCGACCCTCGTATCAGCTTTTTTGATGACGACGCAACACTCGGTATATATATACAGAATTAGCGACAGCGAGTTGGGCCAATATTAAAGTAGAAAACTTTCGCATTGCATTTTGCATAAGCCGCATTTCTCTCATTAATTGGATTTGCTCACTTTCATTGACATCGGAGCAGTAATGTAAAAATTCTGCCTAACGTAACACGTAGCCCGTAATAATATTATTATTGGTTGACCAATTCGTTATGATCAACTCTACTGTATATGTATCGGGAATATACACACAATACAAAATGTCCAATCGCCCTGCCCGGCAGAGCTGAACTAATTTATAACAATAGCGATAGCGATTTCAGGATTCTCAAATGAATGGAGGACACAGAAATAGTTGACAATACCATACGGCAATATAAAGCTGCTTATGGAGTTTACTAGCCACTAGCCACACATGCTACACCAGTTTAACCTTTATCTATTCAGGAATGTTACATACTGAACCCAAAAGGAAAGTATTCCCTTGCTGCCAATATTTTTGCAAAAATAACTGTTTTCTCCTGGTTTTCAGCTTTCATTCATACAATACTTGAATTGAATAAAATATTTCCGTGCATAGCTTCCAATGATTAGAAAGCTCAGACATTCAATTGCATAGTATCTCCCTATCCAGGTTATGAGTGTTGGAAATTATGATCTATGCTACTTTTAGGATCTTTATCAAGTGATCTTTTGCCAGTCAAACCACGAACAGCAAAATTCCTACTTTTGGCATTGTTACCAGGTTTATCAATATCACATTTATTGTTTTTTAGGTTCAAAATAAGTGCATCTCGAATTCAGCAAACTTGTAAGTAATTACATCTCTGGTGATAAAGAAACGGCATCAATAATTCCCAGTCAGTGAATTTACATAACTTGATATTTCGTTCTGCACAATTACTTATTTTTCTTTGACTTGTTTCCATTCCCGTTCTTTCTCTTTGTATCCCATTCGGGTGCCGAAGAGAATAACATGGAGCTGAAGAACATGAGGGCAGCGAAGCAGATTAGACCCAGGACCTGAAATCACGTAGCTTTTAGAATTAGAAACTCAACACCAGGATTCACTACATGCTAACCAGTAGTACAAACGTACCTGAACATATTCAGCCCGGTTGGGAAATGGAGTTCCGCAAATTGTGTACCATTCCGAAAACTCTTTCGGCTCCTTACTCAGGCACTTAAAGTCAAAGTACTTCTCATCGTAGTCCGTGAGACAAAGGTACGAACGGCGCTTGTTTGCCTAATTTAACAACTTTATTTCATAATGCTATTCTGTTAAATGTTAATAATTACCTATGCATCTACCCATACACAACATACCTCTCCAGTGATGAGTGTGAAGACAGTCTTTTGCTCTGTCCATTTGTCACATGGCCCAATTGTCTCGTGGAGCCCAACTGAGATTTCATGCTCGGGATCACCGAACACAGCCATGCCCAAGTACACCGAATAATGAAGGATGAGGCCAATAACAAGCTCGTTCACTCGATATCCCTTACTGTCCGCTGGAATCAGAGTCAAAATTAAAATTTGATATGAATTTGGGAAGGTAGGAGCCAAAATTTCTCCCGTTCTTCCAATACGTTTTCCCGTTTGAAATACTTTCGGCAAACTTTAGCTATTAACCTTAACTATTAAAAAAAGCCAGCCACACAATTACTAACCAAGCCTAGCCAAGCCAGTATTAAATTACAGATGTTGCAGTATAAACTACTAACAATTCTACTATAAAATATTGGCAATATTCTTGTACATAGATTTGATTCAGGTATGCAATTGCGAAAATATGCACTAACTTTGGTTCGGTCGAGATCCCCGAATAGGATTCCTGTCCTGCTTCCAAGCCAGCAGAAAGTAGATGATGACGAGCGTGATGACGCAGTTTTCAGTGTGAATTCCGTAGTAGTCATGAAGCGGGTGGTAGAGCGGGAGGAACTGGAAGACGCCACCGGGCATTCCGCAAAGAGCGGCGAGAACAGTGCAGAGCAACTCCCGGGAAACCCGCTTGTCGGACACCCATTGGTTGTCAACCTCGTTCTCGCACAAGCGCCGCCTCCAGAAATGAAACATGAAGGTGAAAGTGGAGGCGAAGGTGGCATGGAAGTAGTAGGACGTGTATGGAACCCAGTAGTGACGGTCATAAATGTTGGGGTCCGTGTCGTGCCAGGTCCAATGAACAAACTTGACGGCCATGATGTCGTACGGAATGTCAATGAGCACGACTGCGAGTCCCGTTGCAACCGCTTGGGCCACGTTTCCGAGTCGGAGACGGGAAACGCAGGCGGAAGCGGTGTAGATGAAAGTGGGATCTGTTTTCAGTTAAGAAAATCCGTATCTTAATGTGTGCACCATATGTACCAAGTGCCATGTAGCATATAATATAATTTCCTTACAAAGGCATATGATGTGAAGTGGAAGGCGGCGTCCTAGAAGCACAATTGTGGTTTGCGAATGCCAGAAATTATTAATTTCAGGTGTCCAGAAGGTAATATTTTCAACAACAAAGCCATGAATAACACAGGCAAGCCATAACCACCTAAATCGTCCTCCAACGCGTTGAGCTGGAATTCAGAGTTACAAACAAATAAACATACAACAATAGCATAGTAGCATCTCTATATCCAACCGATTTGGCTAAAGCCCTTCACATTTAACATGAGAAGATATTCATGCATTTATTATGATAGAAATTGGGCCGGTTGCGTGTTGCGGTTGTCATTTTTCTCTGCTGAAGCTGCTCTGTGAAAGAGGCTTGCTACACTGAGCGGGTCTTTGTAAAAAGCATAGGGTAAGTAAAATTACAAACTTACAATGAATAAATGTTAACAATCCTATCGTCAAGAAAGTCCATTCGGAAATTAAATAGGTTGGCTGTGCCTTCCAGATTTCACGCGGATCATTGAAAGTGATTAGCCAATCCAAAATCTAAATCAATAAAATCATGAATCATGAAGTTATTATATGTGTGTAGGAATTATGAACCAATTGACAAATAAGAAACTACAAATATTTACCCCGTTGAATTTGTAGTCGGTGAATTCTTCACCGAACCCAGTTAGATTTCTCTCCATCCTGCTGAACGTCAATCCGAGACGCGGACAAGAATCCAACTGACTGAAGTACAACTATTCTGCTCGTCTGAAGGAATAATGGAATGAGTACAAAATATAGCCACACGCTCAGATACAATTTGTTATTTTCACCTTATGTAAAGCTGACAATTGACTCCACGTTGACTGACAATGGCTTACTGAAGTGTTTTTCTGGTTCTCTGTCCAAATGAATACAATACAGCGATATACATACATACATACGATAAATACTACTGTCAACTCTGCACTTGAGTTCAGTTCAGACATTTGGGATGAAAGTAGGTTGGACTTTTTACAACATGATCAAACTTCAGTCTGACGTGTACGTGTGCAGTCCAATTATCTCCATACTATCGGCATCAGCAGTTTATTTAGTCCAGCATTTGGTTTATACTGTAATTAAACTCTTGTTTTATAAGTGCGGCAGGCAAGACCTGTCCTCACGCATAAGGAATCCAAACCCCACTTGACATTCTATGTATTATCGTACCCCAATGGATAGCTTATGAGAGAAATCCGGTCGGTGCGGATCACATTATGTTGTCAATTGTGCAAATGCTGACCAACTCGTTGTGAACGACTCGCTGCGTAATACGTACATCCTTCACATAGTGTAAACGCGAGAAGTGATAAGTCGAATATTATTTAAATATAATGTTTCAAGTCAGGCAACAGGCACGAAGGTCACATTATCAGCTAATAAATATGTATATATAAACTGTTATTCCACGTTCCTTGCTTGAGAATGGCTGTCTGTGACTAGCAGTAAAACTATGATACAAAAGAGACACATTTATAATGTCAATAGATAATACAATGTCAACTTACGCTAATTGATTGAAAAATAAGCAGGTGCACAAAGAAGATAAGGTTCCTTATAATCAAAACCGCGATATATTTCAAACGATTTCATTAGGTACCTTCTTCGAATTCGACACAAAAGCAGCGCTCAGGATCTGAGCAAATTATTTTAACGTCAGATGAAACAAAACTATACGAACACAAGTAATATAGAATAAATCTGTCGAGCCTGGTAATAGATAAATATTTTAAAACACTGATTTTCTAATTGGGTATTCGAGGGATCAGTAAAGGATTTGAGATAAGTAACAATCATATACATATTTTAAAATACACACGAGCATATTCCTATAGATTAAAAAGTATGCTAATCTAAAGTCGCATAGCTCTTTACTGTAATTACGATTTTAATTCCAATTAAAAATCCACATGTTTAACATTCTAAACTTCATTCGGTGATATCAAGCTAGCAACAGACTTGAAAAAAAATTTTCGTCAATTTTCGGATTTAATAATGAAGATAAGACAAATCCGGGTCAATTTACTTTCACCTTATTATTAACAAACGATGTAGAAGCAATGTCTACAATATTAGCTCCATAGAAGGTCGTGAGGTTTTTGTGGTTTTTACAGAAATTTTTGTACAGAAAAACCCGTAATGCATTGTGAGAAGAGGTTTGGAGGGCCAGAAAAAATTATTTAGAACTTGAAAATGAAAAATCTACAGTTGGAAGGGGACTTAACTAACATCTAGTCCAGTTCTACAGTATTTAGAAAAACTCAAGTATTCACGTAATTGATAATAAATATTAGAAACGCTGTCGATCAATTCGCAAACAAGGTTTTTAATAGGTACGGAATCTGAGAAGTGAAACCAGTCAACAATAAAAAGAGATAGGTGTATAAAAATAGGCCACTTTGACTAAAAACTAATAATCTTCATAGTTTTGGAGTCGGTAAAGAATAGCCTCTCCACGATTGTTCCCGAGGCCAAGGAAACCGCTGTGTGGCGAGAAGTTCACACTATTGATACGCCCCATGTAGTCCTTTCCTGGGAAGTTTGGCACCACACTGCATCCACGGACGTCGTACTAATTGGTTAATAAATAAGAATTATATATTACGTTATATGGCATTGACCAAATCAAATTCGTTCTCATCTGTTCCAATCAAAATCCTACATACGAAGCAACACCAATGCGTAGACTATTCCGCGATGATGAGATCAGCAATTGTATATTTTGCAAATACATAACATATTTTTGAGGATCCGAGAGCGACGACTATTTCAAAAGTCGCATAATTCATACTGAATTTGTAGATCAAAGCTACACAGAATAACTTTATTTTTATTTATTTTAAACTTTATTTTAATCTAAAATGATTGAATGAATCATCTTTATATTTTCAGAACTTACCAATCGAACCGCATTCTTACTCTCCTTCGACGCAAACGCAAAAAGTTCCTCCGTGTGATTTTTCACGATTACACTGATAGTTGTACTCAAATTCTTAACATCCTTGGTGACTATTCCCGTAGTAGTGTTATTCCCGGCGGGAACTAGGGGCTTAATACGAACTATTCCAGTTTCGGTACCAAGCGCCACAGTGTCGGCTATCTTGGAGTAAGCCACACATGTCAGGCCATCGTCGGAAGCCACTCGAGAAACACGAAGACACGATCTCGTCTTCATGTCATATGTACAAATTTGGCCATAACCTAAAATAACGTAAACATAAATTTTTCTACCAATTACCTACCAATCCACTGTTTATCTTAAAAACAGTCAGCTCGTTTGAGTTTTTTTTAGGCACCCAAAAGCCAAGCGGCATGGACTGAAACCTCAAGCAATGATTTTTCTCGAGCTACATTCCCATCCAATGCTGCCTGCTGCTGGACGACGTGAAAAAGGAAACTCAAAAATAGACAGACTATCTGTATAAACCTAGGATAGGATATAGGATTTAACTTACCGTTTGCGGCAATTAAATTTCCATCAGAATCAAAAGCAATTCCCGTTACATCTTCACAATATAAAATGCCGACAATCTCCTTTGATTGTCGGGTGTAGATATAAATAGAAGTTCGAGTAACCACATAGAAGAGGTCATTGTCAGGTCCGACATAGATTTGCTGTTGGGAGTAATTCGATAAATCATAAAAAGTAACTGCTAAAATTATAAAATAATTGAGTATATTATAAAATTCGACTTACAATACCACCCTCTAACCCTCGGCTTACATCAGGATTAATCTTAGATATTTTTCCAGTCTGAACATTAAAAACATAAAAGTATTCCTTTCCACAGCTCATATAAATTTCCTCTCCGTCGGTAGAGAAAATTGCATGAAAAATGTTCACGTTTTTTAGTTCTGGACCGCCAAACTTCGTCCGCTGTTCCATGTCAACCTGCATCATGTACGTGCCGAGCCGTTAAATTCTAGCTTAAATTAAAGATTGGAAACTGAAGACAGACTAGACTCTCAATCAAGCAGATTAAATTACCTTGTATAGCATAACACGACCCTTGGAATCACCAACTAATGCAATTTGGTGTTTTGGATGAAATTGAATGGAGTGTATAATGTCGCCAGGAACATTGATAGAGCCATTATTTTCGTCCAGATTCAAATTCTTCAACCGATGGAATTTAAGCTTTTTCCCAAGTCCAGAGTACCGCATTTGTTTTCGACCATCCTTTCCATCAGTCTCACTCTCATCGCTACTCGTGTCCTCATCTTCCTCTTGTGTCTAGTTATGCAAAAAGTAAAACCTATAAGTACTTTTTACTTCCACTCTTAAATACAACCGCAGACTATGAACACAATGTTATTGCTCTTAAGGAAAACTGACCTGTTTCTTTTTGAGTTGAGCCCATTCCGGCTTACCGTGAATAGCCTCGTACTGTTCAACGAGCCTCTCACGATAAAGGGCTCCGGGCTTTGATTGATACTTGGGGTGCTTGACAGAGAGCCCTTCCTTATCCCTGTAATTTAATCATTTCAGTTTGTCAACATCAAAATACTTTGAGCTTGAAACTGGTTGGATTGTAGCAAAGGGAGTGGAGTGAAAATATTCAAAGTTTTTGTGGCCACTTTTGTCGCCACCTGGTTTTATTAGGTTAGGTTAGGTGGCGACAAAAACTTAGAATATCTTCACTGCACCCCCTTTGCAACAATTCAGACCTTGAAGCTTGAATTAAAATTGACAGAATATCTTAAGTATTGAATGTAGTTTAAAATCTGACTGTGGAAACAGAGCCTTACAAAATCAAGTCATCCGGATCACTCCAGGCAGGCTTTGGTACATCCTGTTCTTCTGACATTCTCCAACCACTGCCTCACCTTTTACTTTCACACGCCACAAACTATCTGACCGCCGAATATTAATACGCAGCGAAAGCTTCCCAGTCAGTGACCCACAAATTACAAACACCAACACAAATGATTAATGACGAAAAACCCTCCGTCAAACCTTCAATTCTCAATTCTCAACAACGTGCATGCACGACCCGCTCGCCGCCTGTTCTTTGACTCATGTTGAACGCATGGAGCGAAAAGTGGCCCAATCAACTTACCACATTTGTTCTAATAGTCCGTGAACCCACACTGTACTCAAATATACGGTACGTAGTTCCTCGCCAACAACCGCGTTAGGATACTAGTGAAATGAACATGCCACATTCACCTGTACTCTATTACGTATCAATAGTACCTTCGACAGATGTGTATAAGTGGTATTCGTTTTAAATACATGTACCTGCATAATGCGACTGACTACAGCACAACATAACTGGCCGTGCGCCGTGTGCCGGCCGCAGCAGCCAGGATTTCTGTGAGAAAAGCTTTGAAAATCGGGTTAACGCAACACGTACAAAGGAAATGCATCTTGAGGCTTCGGATGTGATTTGTCATATGAGGATTTAGGAGCCATTCAAAGTTGGAAGAGCTGCATTAGTCTACGTCCTATTTAAATTCATCCAATATCGAATTGAGAGTCAGAATCTAACATTGCAACTCCTATTTTGAAAGTACTTACTTCTTACTCCACGATCAAATCTATGACAGTATTATTTGTATTTTAATTGTGCCAACGCAAACGGGAAGCTCGTATTAATGTATGGAAAAATAATTCAAATACACACACCTGAGAGAGGGAACAATAATCAACATCAATACAAAAAGTTCTGCTCAACAGTTTTATTTTATTATTAATCCCACAACAAAAAATAGCTCTAGTGACGAGGGAATCCTTATTTCATTCATAAATATCGTTTTGGTTTGTTACGCAATCCCCTGCCCGACCAATGCTAGAAAACAGCCCCATCCTCCAGAGCATCCTCATCCTCGTCTAAATAGTCTTCTCCATTGTCAAAGTAGTTGGACATGTAGTCAGTTCCTTCATCCAACTCCTCGTCAACTTCCTCCACGTCTTCCTCATCCGGATCGCCCGACTCCTGAGTCTCTGTAGTAGCCGTGTCATCGTCCTTCGTCTCAACCTTCCGTCTCTTGGTCTTCGGCTCCTCCGAGTCGCTGCCTGTCCCCAATAGTAGAATGAATTAAAAAACCAAGGAAAAAAATTGTTATAGTTCGCTTAAAATATGATTCAGCTTTAGATTATTCGAAACCCGAATTTGCGGGATTTAAGTTATTTGTTATTACGAGGGCATCCCAGTAAGTACTTATGTTGGACGCACAATATTCAGAGAAAAGAATTGCGCCAGTAATAGTCATAGTTTCATTCATTTGTGTAGCTGGTTAAAGCGTATGGATATGTTGATTATTATTACCTTCACCATCTGTCCGCTTCTTATCCGATTCATCTCTGGCACTCAACTCTTCCAATTTCTGCCGAGCTTCAAGATCTGTCATGACCTTCTTACGAACAATTTTCACGTTCTTGACGTACAGTTCTTTGGGAAGTCGTTTCGTGTCCAGAGTCACGGAGAGTTTAGGATCAATACTGTGCGGTTCATCGTACTTATCTGTGAACCGCTCCACGCTGAAGGCACAGCGCTGCTTTTTGACGTATTCTACGTTGAAATTACTGCGGTAGTGCTCTTGGAGGTCCAGGTAGACTTTGGCGTAGGTATTCACAATCGGCCGACCCGGAGGGATTTTGGGAGCAGGAGGATAGAGCGGTGGCAGGACAGGGCGGACAACATCCGTCGGAGCTGTACCCGGAGTGGCATTCGGACCCAGCGGCGTTCCAACTGGGCTTCCTTTGAACATTGAACTAGTTGGACTTTTGGGAGAAGTGCCGCCGCCTTTGCCACGACCTCGCCCTCGACTCATCGGACTCCCACTAGCCCTCTCAAACCCACCACTCGTCCTTCCTCGTCCTCGATTCATTGTGCGGATTTAGGGTACTTAGTAGATTTGTTTGGGATAAAGTTTATTTATTGAGCAGCGACGGCCACCTGAGTTGGGACCGAAATCGCAACTGTCTCCGTCTCCTGAAACTGGTCCAGGTCGTAGATGACTTTCAACAAGAGAGAGCAGCTTGGACAAGTGGCCACATCCTCACCATTTGAAAGATCTTCCTGCAATTCCACAAAATATGCAAATACTTAAATATTCCACTGGCCACTTCCACTGGCACGTCAACATTAAGACTGATGCCAGCCAGAAGTGTTTTTTAGAACCAAGTTCACGAAATGGCATAATCGTTGCCAGGATGGTTTTGCCAGATCGTGCACTTGCTTCTAAAAACACTTTTGACGTGTCTAACTTCACACACAATCAAGGTTCGATTGGGCCCATTGACATTAGTACATGGTATATTATGTGCAACACGTTTAGCCCACATACGTCAGGCGGAGATACATAGATATTGTCATGCTTGTACAATGTAAGATATACTACATACATACTATCAACTATCAGCTGCATGATGTTGTGACTTGACCTACCTTTGTGATTTCGAATCTATCTCCACAGGGACACGGGTAGTAATAGGTCTCGGCCTCCTCGTCCCACTCAAAGTCCTCAATCTCCACCTCGTCGTAGTACGAAGTCATCCCTCATTCACTCAGCCCTTAATTGAACTGACTCGAAACTCCTTAATTAAATAAAACGGTCCCGAATACTACGAATTTTACGTGCAACGTGTAGCACGAGCAGCCGGAAAAGAAACGTGTACGTACGTCATACGTATATCCAGTTTAGTTGTGAGCACTTGAACTTCCTACGCCTCAAATTCCTGTTTAAAATAGGCACATGCACCCACGTGTGTTGTTGTAGTTGTGGCTTGGTGCAATAGGAGGCATTGCTAGTTTATATTCATAACCAGAAACCATATAAATTATATGTATACTCGGCAAAGCCCAGGAACGCACTTCAAGCGGGAAAATCTGAATTTTTCATAAACCTTTCTAAATATGAAATAGGTCATTTTTCGAACTCAGAATTCTCAATTCTGCTGTTTTGGCTGTTGGCTGTTGTGGCTAATCTTCATCAATTTCAATTACAAATTATCAATTGAACTTATTCTACTTATCTTACATCTTAGTAATTCAATTAGCAGAATGGCAACTCCCAATGAAGTAAGTCCTTGTCCACTCTCAACTCTTTACAGTATAAGCTATACAACTCTAATTGACTTCTGAATCATTACTTATTTAAAGGTTAGAAAGGTTTTCAGGTGTATTATATCTATTTATACGATATCAAATCAAATCTCAAGTTTATAAAGGTACATTTACATTCACATTTTGTTAAATTCGAATGTTGAATGTTTCGAATGCGCGATGTTTGATACGACCTCTTCGATATGTACATATGTCAAACCGTATTTGCAATTGAAAGGTGGCTCGAAGCAATCCAATGAGAACCAGCAAATGGGAACAATAATGTAATAATAACAATGCAAACTTAGCATTTTTCATTTCGTTGGAAATGGGCTGTTTTGAAACGAGACTCAAAAGTAGAAATTTTTAGGCTTGTTTGAGAGGTGCTGAGGGTGAGTTTGGAAATTCAAAACTGAAGAACCTTGGGTTTACTTAATGTAATGTTGATGAGTCTAGCTAAAGGCTTCACATACTAATTCTGTGTGCTGTGCTGGTACTTTAATTTTAGGTACCGGACCATCGACGGAAGTGGGACACGGAAGAGTATGAGAGGATTGCCACGAAGAGATTGGCCGAGGAGGAGGAGAGTGATGAGGACCAGCCCGTCAAGAAACGAGAGCTGCTCAAGCAGCGAGACTACCGAGTTGATTTGGATTCTCGACTTGGGAAATCTGTTGTCATAACGAAGAATACTCCAGCCTCACAAGCTGGAGGGTACTATTGCAATGTCTGCGTCTGTGTTGTCAAGGATTCCATCAACTTCCTGGATCACATCAATGGAAAAAAACGTGCGTTCTCGTTTTCAGAATCAGAATTTTTGAGTTCGGATGTCAACTAATTACAATCATTTTAATTTACAGATCAGAGGAATTTGGGGATGTCAATGAGAGTTGAGAAGTCGTCACTGGAGCAAGTGAAGCAGAGATTTGAAGAGAATAAGAGAAAGAAGGACGAAGAAAAGAAAAAATATGATTTCGAGAAAAGAGTGAACGAGCTTCAGGAAGAGGTTAGTAATCTGGGATTATAACAGGCTTCATATACATTCCTATTTATCTATTTATCTATCTGAATATATACCGGTTTCGAAGTTTGGTAATTTCAAGGTAAAACAAGCTTATGGAATATCAACCAGAGTAGGTCAATTAACGCTGGATCCTATCCTTGCTTTGAATTGGGTCTTGGGTTCAATATTATTTTCTTTGATATAGCGTTAACGAATTTCCGGCTACTTAGTATTAAATAACGTACCTGATGAATTCCTAAATCCATTTAGTTCTTATTGTAAGTCAAGCATCCACTTGGATTGCTATGAATTGAAAGGATGAACAAAGGCGAAAAGCAGTTGAAAATTATATTCATTGTGTTTCTATGTAGCAATAGATTTGAGTCCGCACTGAATAAGCTTAGCCAAGGTTAGTAGCTTAACGTCCTTGCCGCTTAAGTACTAAATATTATTACTTTTGTTTAATTGCAGGAAGAAAAATCCAAAGAATATCGTCGACATAAACGATCCGAGAAAAAGAAGAAGACACAAGCCGAAGAGGCGGCCGCATCAAGTGCGGCATTGGGTGAGGTGGATCCAGATATGGCTACTTTAATGGGGTTCTCTGGATTTGGCTCAATCAGAAAGTGATAAATATGTTTTGCAATTTTTTGTATGTACAACTTATAACTTATGAAGTATAAAAAATGAAAATGATTGCTGATCTACGCAGTTTTCATCCAGTTTTCCAATTCAGCCGTTAATCTTATTCTCAAGTAAAGATATTGACTCCAGACAGGCCTGTGTAAATTCTTTCAGTTAGAATTGATGTATGAGGCTGGGCAGTAATCACATGCTCTATAATAATGATAAATAAATGGATTCACTTTTTAAGTTGATAACATAATAGATTGACTTTATTTAAATACTAGTGCATGATAATCCTACTTCTTGATCACACTACAGGTCACACACGTCTAGTTTTTGAACTGGAACACCAGAAGCTGATTAATAATAAATAATAATATTGTTCTAAAAATAAATCAGGGGTAACGTGACGAGTAAATAGTAGATACTTCATAAGTTAATTAACATAATATACTTAGAGAGACAGTTAAGGACCAGACTTGTCACAAATTCACGAAATACAAATCAAAATCACGGGTGTCAATGTATTTCGGACGTTCATGGATCTAGTAACTTATATTACAGGTATTATATTACAGAGCTTGACTATTTACAGGAGGAATAGTAGTTAATTGAAGAAAAAGGCTAAGTGCAGTGTAAATCCGTTTTGTTCTTTTACCACACCACAAGTACTTCTCAAACAGGGAATTCCATTCTTATTATCTTTTGTGCAATGAGAGTTCCAGCCTGGCATGACAAAATATAAAAAATAAAAACAACATATTTACGAAGAACTTGTACATAAAGTTAGCAGACTACACATTCTATTAGTTCATTATAAAAAATAGAAGATAGTTGTAACGGAACAAAATGGGGAAAGGGAAATAGTTCTCCTCTCAGAATGTAAAATTGTAAAATCTCACAGGTAATGTCAATTCATATTGTCTCAGTTAAAAGTTTGTCAAGGGACTTACACAGCTCCAGGGACAAACGAGTAAGAAACATTTGGTCGAGATTTTCTCAATGAACACTATCTAGGTAGGACTATTGTTGCGTAATCATGGAAAGCATAGCAAAAGGAAGAATTAAGTATAAGTAAACTACTAACGACAAGTCTTAATACACTCTTGGAATTGAATTATTGAACATTTTGTGAATAATTGAATCTCAAGTCAGTTCAGATGCCTGTGCCGGTGCCAGTGGGAAGCGAGGTGGGGCGACGGAGGCTATCACACACCCAGCTCGTATATTTGTGACGGAGGCAAGGAGGAGGTAGGGGAGGTGGGCAGGGGCGAATGGGTTTCATTCACGTTGTAGACTTCACAGGGTCGATCGAAGTCCACTTTTCCAGTATTGTGCATGTAGTAGTAGGCAAGGAGGGCTTCTTGGTGAGCGTTCACTTTGTTCAAACGATCAAACGTGTCGTCGTCCCCGTCGGGCAGGTCAATTAGAGAAGATCTACGACTTGGCGACATCTCACTGTTGGGAATCAACATTATAATATGGTTAGGAAAACTGCAGAATCAAGCTGTACTTAATTAAATGGTTGGCAGCACTATTTTCCAAGCTTTGACTCGTTTTGTTAACCTATGTAGATAATCTAGAAGATCTGGAAGTTTCATTACTTTAACATTTAAATATTTAAATAAACAATTATTTGTGCAATTCTTTTCGAAACGAATCAAACGGAAAACCTTGTACTAAGTACATCTGAATTGAAAGTAATTGATAGGGTATTGCGGTGGGCGAAAGGCAAACAAAACAGAAGTGATTGAATTTATTATTTATTGATGTAGGGAGTTTAAATATACCAACGCTATACACATAAGTAAATAAACTCCAGTTGGACTTCCTTACCAGTTTTCAAAGTAGACACTACATCCGATATTGAGTTTCTTGAGAATTGAAGGCTTTCTCTGGAGACGTTTCTCAATAGGCGCTTCAATATCTGAAATTCAAATAAATGTATGTTAGTTAAGACAAGTTTTGCAATTGGTATTATATTCTGCTTTATCAGATGAACGGTTGAAAATGTACGATAGCACAGGGGAATAAATGTGAACAACAAAGTCCAGAGGACGAATGACTCACCGTCATTGCATTCGGTAATTGCCAATTGCAAGGTGAGCTTGGCAGCGTATGCAGTTGGTGAAAGACTCCATTTGGTAAGTGCTTGAGCAAGTAGCTGAATGACAGCTCCGCTGAGGAGTTTGAGGTTATACTTTAGTTTGGGAGCAGTCTCAAATACTTTCAGTCCAGTAGCGTAGGCCATGTCTGCAGGAATGACCCAGGGCAAGGTCATCAGGGAGAGGATCCGAACACTTTGGTGTGAGAATAGCCAGTTTAGCAGTCCCTTGTTTCCTGACTCAATTGCATCTTGAAGAATATTAACGACCGTTTCCGGAAGTGTATCAATTAAAGCTTTCTAGATATACAAAATAATAAAAAATTATATAATCTCCAGCCAACACAGAAATATCGTCTGAAATTAATTAAGCAAACAACGACCTACCTGTTTTTCCACTTTACACTGATGACACGACTCTTCAGACATGATTCTCTCATAGTTCCTAGTGGCCATCCTGTCCAGCTCCTGTCCCAGACTCATTGAAGCCGGGTCAGTAGACATACACTTGTCACATCCAATCAGGTCATTACGGGCCAAGAATCGGAGAGCATCATCGAAACCCTGCTGACACATTTTGGAAAGAATCTCAGCCTTGGGTGGGAAGAGCGTCCTGGAAAATCGGTAGAGGTTTTGTCTGGACAACTCAATAGACGTGTTGGACAGATTCACCTACATAAATAGAACTGGGATTAACCGGCTGCTCGCCCGAGGAAATAAAGCGTGGATCTGACCATGAACTCCGCCAGGAGTCTCAACCAAGGTTGTCGTACTGTTGGACTTTTTATGGGGGATGGAAGGAGAGTTTAGTCTACGTGTTTAGGTAGGGAAGGATTAAGCAGAGCAGAATGTCAGAGAACATAATGATTTGCAGAAATTATAGAGACTATGACGTTGAAACGAGAAAAAACTGAAGGGAAATCCTGTCAATACAAAACGCTAATTATAGTGGTGTAAAGTATTGCATTTTGCTCACTCACTATAAATAATAACTAACTTCCACTGCAATACAGATTGTGGTATGCTAAGTTTGCAAAATTATCACAGGTCGCAAAACAAGTCATTACTTGACTCTAATCTCGAGGAATCCAAACCAATCAAGAAAAAAGGTTGTTCAGGAACAGAATCAGACGCTTTGAACTGGACAGACTGGTCAGAAGTTGGCATGCAATTTTTAAATTTGTCATATTCGAACCTGCATTAAATTGACTGTTTTGTCATTAGGACAAATATCCGACTCCCCACAAAAGGGAGATACTGTAATTGTATGTTCATCGAGAACGGGCAAATTATCAGAGTAGGCTCCATCCATATAACGAACCCCTTGGAACTTTGGTGGGAGCCATCCGGAAAATATTGGTACAAAACCAGAACATAAAATTGCCTGCAGAAGAACACAAACACCAAAATACATGAGTAAAAACTAAAAACAACGCAAAAATAACGGAAAAATTACGAAAGTGCAAGAACAGTAATTAGACCATCACACTACAAACTACAAATAATACTGAAACGTGCAATTTCTGTACAACTCATGCAAGCAAGCAATACATAGTAAGTTCATTTCATAGTCACATGCACTATAATACAAAATATTAAACACAAGCAGAAGCCGAGAAAGCAATGATGATTTGCGATTAAAGCACATGCCAAATAATATAATTATATACAAGAATAAATAAAAGGCTGTCCATTTTACAATCAACAATACACTACGAAATAAATACAAGATACAAGATAGAGAGAGATTCTACTGGAGATTTCAGGGTCGGGGAGGGTTTATACGCCGATTACGTACGTTCTCAAATATTTACAACAGTTTCTGGTTGAGATCCTACTGGTTTTCGTCCCATTGTCTTTTTCCACTTTGAATAGTGAAAATAATGAGGCTAAGGGATATTCCCAAGAGCCTAGTGGACTCACATGCATGACGTGTGAGTTGCCATCGCTGGGACAAATGTCAGACTCTCCGCAGAAGGGCGTCACCGTTATCGTATGCTCGTCAATGGACGGACAATTGTCTAAATTCAACCAAAGGAGTTTTCCAGTGAAAATTTGAATCCAGAAGTGTGAAGACATTTGTGACAACCAAGTCCAATTTGAAATGGACATTATCAAAAATACCTGTGAATCCTCCGTCTACATATCGGGCGTCCCGAAAAAAAGGTGGCATCATTCCGGAGAAAAAGGGGATGAACGTAGAGCAAATTACAGCCTTTTGTACAAGAAACGTACCCAATTTATAATTACAATATGTACAGTGTTAAGTAGATATATACATGATTTTTATTAAATATTACTTATTCTTATCACACATCCATGTCCTATTAACTAACCATTTATTCAACATTTAACACAATTTTACCAAGCTGCGAGTGAGCAGATCATCGGTACCATGTAACAAATCAGTGGCTCCAGCAGCAGTATTCGTCTCATACCAGTTAGTTACATTTACCGGCTGTGCATTGCATCGAGCCAAAAGCCCAAGATTTCCCAATAATGGAAAGATTCTGACCCATTGTCACATGCATTAATACAAAGTACAATCATGCTGCTTGTACCTAAACCCAAATATTTCCCATTTGCAAGCGCATATCTTCAGAAGTAACCCCAAACAATCTTAATCTTAATCCCCTTCTCCACGTGCCGAGGAGATAGTGATGCAATAAACAATTTTAGAAAAATTACCCTGACGAGGAAGGAATGTCTATTTTAGGTTGTAAAGGCAGGCATCTGGTTTTAGAGTGTGGGTAAATAAAGAAGTGCATCTTGCATCAAACAAAAATCCCCAGTTACAACTTTCATTAAACACCCACGTCTTCTGTAAGTACAGAGTAAACTTAAAAAATTAAAACTCAGAGATCTGTCGTCGCGAGTTGAGAAATAATCATAAAAAACGTTTCACACGGGAAAAAGGCTGAAGTGAGACAGAAGATAGCATCTGTTTCACTAACTTAATATTTACATTCCTCACTCCTTCCTCAGAGTCAGAAGAGGTGATGACTGATAAAAAGAAACTCAATTCAATAAACAAGTCTCATATTTATATCCATTATGTCACCCATTCTGACCTCCTCCAGCCAAAAGCAAATAGTTTCCTTCAACTTAACGTATTTCCCCATTGCCCACGTAACCATGTAAATAGAGGCATTCCATACAAAGCTAGTCATTCCGTACAGAATGGGATGTGAACATACCTGAATCAAATCCTCACGGGAACTAAATTGAGATACAATGACATTTTGACGATCATAGACACGGGTTAGAGAGATATGAAGCTTTCCATTGACACGAAGGTGAGCATCCTCAGGCAAAATCTGGAAATAGAAATTGTACAATCGGTAAAACACAATAAACGAGAAATGAAAATGACGAAAAGGCCAAGTTTAGAAATAATATACAGAAATCACAACGTGTTCCAACGTTTACCCATACAATAGAATCCCTGTGAACTCAAATTGTAAATCGTGCTCAGGTTATGTTCAGTTTGGTTATTTGACATTGGATTGAATTTCTAATTGTAAAGTTAAGTTATGTTTGCTGGAAGTATTTAATCAATCAACTTATTCGAGGAAACTTTTTCGTAGAACCCATCATAAGGAATAAATACAAAGCAATGGGAATTCTCATTACGCTATCCTAAGCAGGGAAAATGTATTTGGGTTACAAACTCGACATGCGACACGGAAACACAAGACATTCTCAGTTGAGCATCTCAGTATGATACATGTCATGTGGATAAGAAAATATTTTAGTTTCGAGAAATAACACGGCGTAGTTTGGGGATGCTGTGTGAATGACCCAAAGGGATAAAAACAAGAAGTCAATCTGTCTGTCTTCCTTGTGACTTCCTTTGACCGATCTTTGTTTGGTTTTACTCAATTTGGTGGACTTGCACGTGGAGTCGAGGAGAAAACCCTCCAACATGCTTCTCAAGGGTTGACTGACCCCTTCTCTCAGAAAAAAAACATCTTCAGATCAACCAGCCTCAGACTGACTCACTCTCGTAAAAATGCACTGCTACGTTTTGGAGCCAAGTCGAGAGGGGCTCTGGGCTATTCGCCAGTTTAATTGCTAATACGGCGTGGATAGGAAGTGTGCCATTTCCACCCTCGACAAGAACAAAGACATTGAATAAAAGTAAAAACAAGGGTTAAATCTTACAGCAAGCTTACCTTCATTAGACCATCCCGCAGAATTTTGGAGATATTAAAAGAAGGGCTGAAAGGACCAAGGGTTTTGGCACGAGCCAACGTCGCAATCTTTATTACGTCTTGTGTAATTTGATCTGCAAGTACATAAAAAGAGCCTTTCATTAAATACTGCAAGTACATCAACATGTAGTAAAATCAGGAACTCATTTTCCTTGTAAGTATGTTTATGTCGCATGTTGAGATCTCAATGGGGTCAAGTACACAAATTTATGAATTTGATATGTTCCGAAAACGATGCCTCAGCCGCATGTACCAAACCAATCCAAGACAAGAGTAAGTACGTGTATATGCCTGCACTGTACGTACATGACTACCATGAAACATGCCCAATTTATGGCTCTATCATCTGAGTACTTAATATAAGTCTAACAGACAGGAATCTACTAGTAATAGCTTATGCTCAACTAATAAAGCCTTGACTTGTTTCTCAAATATCTGAATAATCCATCAGAGTCAGTACATTTTACTTTACGGGCAACCTAGAATAGCAACAGATCGTGTACACATATACATGTAATTACACAGACACACACCACACCCACCCAGATATGTATAAGTAGCTTAGCGAATTCGAATTATTATATTAAGGCTTGCCCCAAATTGGCATATTTATTCATCACTAATCGTATAATAACTTTCATTTGGCAGAGATGCTTTCTTTCCTAACGAGTACTTGCCAAATGCTATGTAAACCCATATTTTTAACCCTGAGAAAGACTAAGTATCGTCGAACGATGCAGAAACCCAAAGGCGTTACTTAACATTGACTTCCTAATGAGTCTAAACGCCTCAAAAGAAGCCATGGAAGGCACAAGCTACACGATTGACTCTCTAATCCGTGCATAGCGTAAACAAATAACAAATACCAGCTGACTACTACAACTACCATTATTATCCGCTTGACAAACAGAGCTATTAAGATTGTGAGCCCACTTCAACAACCTTCCGCTTGTTGTAAATTCTCAACTAATGGGTCATTCCACCTCATACCAACATCCCATACCCAAGGCTGGCCCTCATTGGACGAAATTTAAGGGCTTGGCTTTTACTCCGCTCTGCACTATTTCTTTCCATTCTACAATAGAAACTGCTTGAAGATTTTTGATTCAATATTTCCTCGTGCGCCTCAATGAGTGCTACCTAGCTGTCCTAAGTCAGTAAGTACGTTCTATTCCACGTATATTGTTTGTATCATACACAGAATGCAGTGCATAATTGTTCCTTCAAAAATATGGCTTTGGCTTGTCTTATCAAGGCCACCTGACCTTAGCTTATGCCAAAGACCATCTATATCTATCTACATCTATATATTAGAACCTTTTAATCCTCAGAGGGATATGATATATGTTTACTAATAACTAATAACCTCTTGAATATAATAGGTGAATGCATTAAAAGGAAATATTCATTCAAGGCATACAAAGCTATAGTTATCGTTAACGATTGCTCTATTTTCTCATATTCAAGCTGATTAGCTCATCTCTATATGCCTTAGTTAGTTGCCAACTAATCACCACACGGTCATATAGTCGTATATTATGCATCTAATTCGTCATAAGCTACACGATACAACAGTAAGTATAGTAGCATTATCTTAAGCCTATAAAGGCATAATTACATGTTTACAAAGTTGAGCGTCAAGGATAGGCATTATTGGTTAGATTGGAAGGCGTGGAAGGGACTGGGACTGGATTGAATTGAACCGTTCAGTTCAGAATCCCTTCACACTTTCATTATTTCAAAATTCAGGTACATGGCAACTTGTCGGAACTTTTAAGAACGCATCAATGTTTCTTGGTATTTCCAACGTTACCCTAATCCAAAGGACATTACAATGGGTAGTTTGTCTGTTCTATTATTAGGCCCAACATCACGCCATTCCCAAGAATAATCAACATGGCCTAATCCATTTCTTAAGGAATGCAATACTTTTGCCTTGAGGTGGTTTGTGAATGGGTTAGGATGCACACAGTAAAATACAGAAATTAGGAGTTTGAGTAAAAACCTACTATAAACAAATCCACAGCAGTACTTATCAAATACCCTGTGCTCAGGTTAGAGAATGGCTCAACAATAGTGGTCAGTGTTTGCATCACTTCTAGTCCCATTTTTCAACTTTGGTTTGATTTAAGTAAGTAGTCGACAAAGGAGAAGGAGGGTAGTTATGTCCTTCTGATATATCTACTGCAGCATTTAAATATAAAGCGAATGCCATCAATGATGAGATGAATATTCAGGAGGGAGACATACAAACCCAAACAGGCACCACTGAACTGAACCACCTTTGCTTTCTTTTCATTATCAAGTCTTCTCAGGCAGCATAGACAAGAATATTGCGTTATGAACCTTGTCGTCTGTGGCAATAACTTGAACCTGAACATCTAATTCTTATGCACCTATAATTATCATAAGCAAGCTCCCTCCCAGTAACCGCCGGCCTGTTGACACTAATCTTAAGTATGTATATCTGAGTCAGAAAGGTTATTGTAGTATAGAAGCAGAAGGAATTCGTCTTGCATAGATTCAGAGTATAATATGTATAATATAAACATAATGTGCATAATTTTAATTAAATTGAACCATAAAATTTAATTCTGGCTGATAAAGACCTTGTGCAGCTAACTACACCAAGGGCATACTAGTTTCACCGATATGGCTGGGTACATCCAGTTTATCCATACCAGATTGCCTGTGCATATGCAGAATTATTTCCACAAAAAAGTACGCAGCTTGAATGTTGGAGCATTTGTTATAATCTGGAACTAATTTATCTACAAAATTCAGCTTGTTTGGAGTGAGTGCAGTGATCCATAATTCAAACAAATGAGCTCGATGCACTTCATTCTGTCACTGCAGAGTCTAACAGTTAAGCCTTGTTTACATATCACATCTAGAATTAGCTGTGGTGATTAGGAAACTCTGTTGCAAACAAGGATTGTCAGTCCTCAGCATATTTACTATCCAGCATAAAGCCTAACATATGGATTGTTAACAATTCAATAACAGTTCAGAGAAACTCTATTGAAAAAATGCGTTTGTCAGCACAACTTGTCACAAGTAAATAATTAAGAATTAAGTGAAAGGACCTCCATGCATTAACAACTTCTGCGTAATACTGTAACCTAATTACAAACTGCAACTGTAAATAATAAGCTGAATGAAACAACCAGAACTGCTCATAGAAATTATTAACTCATATTTCGCTCTTTGCAAGCTTTTTGGTAAAAATAAGCTTCAGTTAGAGTGCAATTGCAAGTACATAACGAATAATGGCCAAAAGGTACTGATGAAGTAAATGTAAAAATTCAGCAGACTGACAATGTCAGTCCTACAAATAGCAAGGTGCCAGGCAAGAAGCAAGTCAGAACTTATGAACTGAATATGAAAAAACCAACGCAAAATTGAAGATTGAACATACATGAAAATATTATTATATACAAGTGTGTCTACTAGTTCAGACAGCCAGGCTGTGACAGCTTAGATCTTGGCCTTGAATAGCAATGTAAACTTATCTGCTACAGCACATCTCGGCGACCTCAGAGCATCAGCATCAGACAAAAAAACAAAAAATATATGAATAGGAACGATAGGCTTGCGAAATCTACAGGAATTGATATGCATTGCCTGGCATAAGTTAAATCTATCTGTCCTGTCAACTATAGTCAATACACCAAAATGGTAACCAACCATTCAATGTACGTAAGTATAATATAATTTGCATAATTTATATTCTCCAAATTTGAACTCACATACTATTCACGTCAGAATTTAAGTAATACGATATACTATATTTTACATTACTTCATCGTAAGATAGAATTCCCGCAAAAAATGAAAAAACATGATATAATTCGATACTAGGAATATACTATATCGTATTAACTTTCTATAGTAGATTTAGACCTAATACTGGCTAAAGTTAACACGTATTTGGTAATTCATGGAATCAAAGCCAGCCTGGTTGTTGGCACATATGCGGTTTGCTAGTGCATAGTTCATGGTAATGGTTGAACTTGAACATTTAACTGCATTGGGTAATTCGCATATGAATCCCTCAGAAATCGTTCGTCTTAGCTTGAAGCTCTTAGCACATTTACTTAGGAAATGAATCATATATTAACTAGAATAAGAATATGTCAATACCAATACCAAGGCTTAATATAACTTGTGAAAACAAAGGTAAAAAATGGGAAATGAAGAAGTGATTCCCAATTTGTCAAATACCAGCACACCACATACTGTTCATTGTCAATGTCAGGAACGAACGATGCAATAGTATTGCACGTGCCACAATGTGCAGATTATGTGAAGCTTAGCTAAACACCTAAGGAAACCCTGAGATTGTGTGTATTTTGGGACAATCATATTAAAAATAATTTTTTAATGCAACATGCGGCGTGTGTGTGTGTGTAGAATACAAAAAACTTGCTCATAGGCCCCACTGGCATAATTGTGCTTCATAAAATCGTTTGACCTTCAAAGCAAAAGTAACCCGTTCTCGGTTGAGTCATCCGTTCACATCCACATTCAACTGAATTGACTACGTATGTTGTATCACACCACAAAAGGAAACTGGATAATAATGTGTGCTGAATGCTAAACACTTTACAACGTAATATTTAATGCACGTGCAGAAAATTAGAAGCCGCTCTTACGTGTCCGATCAGAGCAAATACTAGCACAAACAAACCCCAAATATAATCAAAATGAGTTTGAAGTTGGAAAGTATTGATTGCAGGCCGTTAATTACTAATGTTGTTGTTTCTGATTAATACCAGCGTATAAATCATAACAAGTATTAAGTACATAGAACCAGGAAATCTGACTCTAAAATTAAATTATAAATTAACATTTAATTTGACAATATTCGCATACAAGCGCAGTATTCTGACCTGTGGAAAGCCTGGACACATTCTGCAAATTCCTTATCTCTTTCTACCACTTGCCCTCATTTTAATATATAAAAATGGAAAGAGTGAACATGAATATAAATACTTGCAAGCACGAGAAAAGGCTAAATTATTTTAACCATGCTACTATGCTTATCAATCAGAAGAGCCTGAATGAGTTTTTGGCATCGTGTCCTCTCCATCCCAGTTCAAATACCTCCACTTCTGCATACTCCCCTTAATAGCAATATTTGTTTTAGCCTAACATGAGATGAATCATGGTTGTTGCACTGCCAATACAGCAAAATAATTCGATTAGAATTGCCGGACATACTTTATGCATCTTTTTCAGGAAAGTTAGCAGAGTTCATATCAATCGAAATAAAGTGAACACTAAATTAATAAAATTGTCCAGCCGCTAAATGCAACCATACAAGTTCAAATTCAATAGGACTGGCTGGCGCATACAAAGGCTATTGTGTTTTATGCTGTGTATGGTGTGACAAGAAATGAGCCAATGGAAAGAGAAACGAGCCTCATCCGACCAGACACTTGTTTCATCCTTAATTTTAGTATGTAGTCCTGCGAAGCTAGCTGTACTGAACATCCTCATTATACCGTAAATTACCTGAGATGATTCTGTTGTTGAGATGTGAGCATATCTCAGGCAACTATATCAACTCTGGGAAACCCTACTTTTCGTTATACCAAGAATACGGCTTTATTTTTTATATGGAAATCTGAGATCATACGATACGGTTAGTACTGATTACGTCAAAGTGCATCCTATGACGTGTTGTCTCTTGTCCCAGCACCTGAATCAACATGCCTGCTTGCTTACCCTCAAGTACCAGTTTCTCAATTATTTTTACCTGGAGGTACATGGGGTGAGCTAGTCTATGGCATCACGCTCTATTATTAAGCCCCTATAGTACATGCATGCATATGTATTTGGATCAATATTAAGGATTTACGGAATTTACGGTTTCCATTGAAAACCTTTCCTCCACACCCTCCGCTTCAGCAAATTGGAGAAAAAAGGTCTGGCTCCGCTCATTGTTCACCTTATTATTATATTGGTGTGTAAAAGCAAAGATGAAGGGATATAACATCAGCCAAACGTATTTTTCCAATTTATCAAAACGTCCGAGTCCTAAAGGTCTTAAAGGGCTTCCGATGTAACCGACAAAAGGCAGAATGGGCAATATAAGCTGTGTATACCCAGAGTTCAGATGAGAATGAATAAATAACATGCTGTCCAGTAAAGACCATGTGCAATGGTATATGCCACACAACCGCACAGAACTGAATGAGTTAGGGTCATTGTCTGACTCTGTCTAGCTACAATTTATCCTTTAAAAACCTGGCTAGGTACTTCATTTACCTTTCTATGTCCTACCTGCTACGTCACAAGACGGGCATAACGTGAAGCACTTGGAACGGATCCGTTTCCGTTTTCCCTAAAAAGAAGCAGGAGCAAAGTACTCGAACTCATAAAATTAAGCTAAATATTAAGTGGAATCTCAATCACCTTTAATTGTATTGCTCTCACTCAACTCTATTACATTACACCTGTCATTTATTTGCACTTTGAATTTACAGTGCAGAGGCAGTGGCTTATCAGAATCAATAAATTGAGTCATAATCCCCCTGCACAATTAGAGCACGGCAGAGTCCTGATTCCTCGTACCCTAGGTCAAAGTCAATTACACTATGTTCCACTAATGCATTTAATCAGGTTGGAATCAGTTTAGTAGGTCCATTGTTTGTCAATACAATACAATGCAAAATTAGCTTGATTGTAAAGGTACAACGTACAATCCAAGTAGCGCATAACTATTATTACATATTATGGACTTTGAGAATCCTGGAAATGCTTTTTCGTACTGCACGAGTTGAGCTTTCTCGATGTAATACTATACTATAAATTAACGAACGAACTCAGAAATAAGTCAGCCCCAAAGCCGTAGTATAAATTCAGGATTTCCTATGCAATCTAAGCCCCTAATCTAAGCCCCTAGTTGGAACTTTGATACAGATAAAAGATCGGCAGATCAATAGACAATCGATGAGAAAAATCGATCCATTACTTATGCTATCGCTATAAAACACGTTAAGCATGCTCGTAGCACATTAGCACATCCGTCAGTGAATTCTATATATATATACTAATACCCTTGGATCATTGAAGCCCAGCCCAGGCAGATGTTGACTGTGCCGGTGCTTCCACGCGCCGCCTATGCTGTGTCATGCAATGTGCTTACTCATCAACCAGATTTAATGAATTATACACTTAATTTTATTTGAACTCCCTATTGACTATATTCAATATTCAAGGCTTAGGCAGCAACGCTGCAAATACCTACAATCTACCTAAAATTAAAAATCATCCAATTGCATAACAGTAAAAGAGTCGTTAATCTTACCCAAAGGTGCGTCACAAAGAAGGCACGTGGCAGCAATAGCCCCAGCCGAAGCTCCGGATGCCTTATTGACCACCATGTGCGGAGCATACTTTTTGAGACAGGCAGCCACGCCGACATGGTAAATTCCCAGAAACCCGCAACCCGCAAAGGACAAATTGAACTTTGCGTTCCTGTTGGCCATGACCCTCAAAACACAAAAGGCACTACTGACGAGCCTGGCACGAGTGTTAAGTTTACTCAAACTGGAATCGATTGAATTGACTGAGGGGAACTGGCTTGAAGCTTGAAGGAGCAGAACGTAGGCTTGGTTGAATTATTGATTTTCTCTAGTACAATAGATCCTCTTCCGTACTCTTCCCTCTCTTGCGAACTAAAGAGCTTTGTGATAATCGGCTTGAAAGTTGTGGAAATGATTTAGTGTTTCTTGGTTAACTGTGGCACTCGAGAGTTTGTATAACTGGAGTAATGTTCCTTCCTTGACTGTGGAGTAGCAACTGATCGGAGGGAAACTCGGTCCACTATATTTATAAGTTCACTCGTGGGACTGGGATGCTTCTCGATCTTCACTATGGGAAAACCACAGAGAACCAGCAGCAGAACCAAACAGCCAAATGTACTATGTATCTACTGCTTCTACGTGTACCTTTCCACCTCCAAGCTTAGCTCTAGCTCCTTCTGCTCCGGCTGCCCTGCCTATGACTTGGTGGAGCTTTTTTGGCTTAGCAATAATGCATTATTACGCTATGCCATAACGCCGTATGCCATGGAAGGAAAGGTTACGGAAGACTGCGTACCGCTTGAGCTTTTGCTCAGTACTACTGCAGCCATGGGACAAAATGGGGAACGCCGAGAATCCCCCCAAATCGTTAACGTATTCTATTTACTAGATCAGATCAAGAGATTTTAAAATGGAAACGTTCTACAATTATTTTTCTTTTAAGTTTTAATAGTAATTCGTTGCCTTTATTTGGCAACTGCGGAGACGCACAGTCACGGGTTGATGGATATAATTGAGCTGGAATATACCATTACGTCAGGCGTTAACACACTACCGTAAACTAGTTTTGTTGACAGTTGAATTTTGTTTTTATTTCCATTTCTGAAATAAATCAATGGTTTGGTTACTGTACTAATACGCACAAACGGGAAAAATCATATGCCCTCGCCCTCTCCAGCATTGACATGACATTTGTTAGGTATGAATATGAATGTAGTTACACTCACTACTATCATAATTCACAATTCACAATCAGTAGTTGACTTTTTCCATTGAACACTTGCATATATACATAACATATCAATGCGTTGCATACTGACTGCTATTTATAGAGTTTGAAAACTCTCTGTGCAAAACATGGTACGTTGAGTGAATCATGGAATTCACTATCTTCACAAATTAATTAAACCCAATCGTTAAGCTGTATTGGAAAAGTAGCATGCTTCTTCACCGCACCGCCATCATAGCCCAGCCAGACCGCAAGCCGTGCTTCGTTCAGGCTAGAATTGGAATATCGCCAAACCACGCACTCATCAGAACCATACCTATTTAAAATCGTAATTGATACCTAGTGTCCATTACACGCAAACTTGGAGACAATTTGGAAATTTTGAGCAACTTGTGTTTTACTCAAAGCGATTGCTAATTCTGCTTTACATACGGTTTATATGTACAAGATCGCATTATGGCCTGTACGTACATATGTCAGTAAGTTCATGTTAACAGGGTGCAAAGACCTTTTAGCTTAACCCGAGTGTACTTAGCGGAGCACAGATCGTAATTAGGGAAAGATCGTATAGTTCGTGCTTCGTGTCAGGTCTCAGTTATCTGCAGCAGAAAAAGCACTAAAAATGAACCTATGCAAAGTAATGTAATAATAATACTTAGTAGTCTATTTATATGTACAGTGTACTATAGATGCATATGTGGTATATAAGCGAAGGCATAGTGAGAATGTTCAGCAATTTCATTTTAATTTCCATGGAAGAACTCTGGAAGGTTGAAAGTTTATTGACTGGAACAGCGCGTTGCACATATATTTACGTTGTTGTTCCACTTGTGGTCTGAGTTCCAAATATAGGTTTGCGTATTTTGAATATAAGACGAATAGCGCAATGCACTTATATTTATGATTTATGAACACTACCAGAGTAAAGGGTTAACGTGAAGTTATTGCTGATTATTTTTCCTCGGAGCAGTAGTTGAGTTGCCTTATTGAGTTGTTCACAGCGAGTTGGCAAGTCAGTATCATTGTTACAATGGCGAACAGCACTTATGCCACACTCGATGTTCACAAATCACCCACACGTATGAGCGTAGTTCGTTAGTAATTTAAATTACGGTCAATAATTAGCACTGCACAAATGGGCTTGTCCTTTGCTGTGCGTATTTATAATAGTATACATCGTTCAACAACAAGACAACTCAATGACTTGAAGACCTCTCCCACCATGATATCTCATTTAAATAGTTATACATAATTTTAGTACGAAGACGCACCTTCCAGAACTACCCATTATTATTATCTACATACACAAATGATGTAGCTCAATGATCCTCAAAACACGCAAAAAACTACGTTTAGCCGCCAAGATGAATCTTTGTTTCCACAGCTTGCACCCTGAAATTTTCGAAAGCCAAATTGATACTGGAGATGAGATGATAGCTGGATGCACTGTTATAAGGTAAATCCGAAATTTAGGCCTAGTCTATGTAAAGTAGTGGGATCAATCCCCAAAATAAGACCTTAAAAATTACAAAATTCTTCGTGAGAAATATTTTGGCTTAACTTTACTGGGATGCCCTGTGTGCTCTACTTGACTTCCAATTCCAATGCGGAGAGGCAATGAGTGTTGCTAGATATGCCGAAGCATTGGATAAAATGGAACGACTTAATCAGGAACAAAATATCTGGAATTCGGGTTTTTTCTCCTCCACGCCAATTCGACATCTCAAAAAAATATTTATAACTTAAGATGAGCAGTTAATAAACCTAGCGTTGTTTGTATCATGGTTCCAAGTAACTACAAGTTGTTCGGAAACTTTATGAAAGAGTAGATAAGAATCATTTTCCTCGGAAGAGTAACTTAAAACAGTGATTTTGACATACATTTCTGCTAAAAAAACGCTTGTGAAAATTGTATAAAGGTTCAGCGGTCATTTACGTGGAAAATAGAGATTCATAGTTTAATTATTATGCGTGAACTATAATCAGAAAAAATTAATGATATGGCCCTCGTACGTCCTGCTTTCCTTGACCGTGGCTGATCCGGCGAATTTGTTTTGTGCACATAATTATAATTATTGTATCTACGTGTACGCACTACGCCAGAAAGTATGGGAAATCTATGCCTGAGACACATGCAGTTTATTCTTGTGTTGGTATAAAACTCCCATTTGGAATATTATGTAATCCTGTCACTGTCAATCTGGACCTAATTTTTGAATTAACTCGATACGGATATTCTGCTTGTATGTAATATAATACTACCTGCTAATCTTGGAGCACTTTTAAATATATGATTTTTCACTATTAAAAGTAATTCGGACGGCGTCGCTCATGTGTGTGTGTCATGCATACCGGGCTGTGATAAATATGTATGCTTTTAGTAATTCATCCGTAGAACACCAAAATATAAGTTTTGCTAGCCTTTGCTCGTAAACTTACCAATTGGTATCCAGCTGCATATTGCAATAAATTACTTGCAAGTACGTCTTAACAAAGCTCATAGATCTTTAAAGATATTGTTATTTACGCCATTCCTATTCTGGAAAAAGTTCCAAGATGAATTCGTCAGAATATTAGTAGTACTAAAATAAGTGTTTCGATGTTATGCGAATAACAAGAATGCACTGAGATCTGCTTTGACGAAGACGCAGTTTAATTTACGACAGATATAATACTGGTTTTTAGTTTGCACATGTTTAGTAATTTTTCCTTCAGCTTTCCTCGTAGCATACACACGAGGAAAATTATATTTACCTACTTTGTTATTTTGATGCGGATAAGTGCATTTGATAATATTCACACTTTATAAAAGGCTACCTATCTCTTAATACTACACAGGAATCTTTAATTTTCATTTCACCTGTTTATAGTTTATGTTTATGCTAACATTTATATCCTAAATTTCAATTCATTCATTTTGGAAACATTCTTCATTCGTTAACGAGTGCACTTCAATCCAAGGCCCAAGGCCTAATTTATTACTTTGTTTGTGTTCTTGAAAAACTGCGTACAATGACTTGTGATAACTTGTGATTTGTGATTAATGCTGAGTAGGTTCACAATATGCAATTCATGTCAGATGTACATATGGCACTTTGACCGTGCTGGGGCTTGAGTTCATCTTCATTTAAATTATTAGGAAGCACATTAAGTTCAACACTACGTTTTTTCCTTGTAATTAACTTATCAGTTAGTTGCCAACTGATGCAGAGCTGTTCAGCGCGAGTGGGCTAGCGGAATGGAAAATCTTGATGCACACTTGACACGTATTCTCTCGTAAGCAGCCCACTAGGATGTGTAAATAAGAACTTGGCATATGCATACCGTGCTTCTTCACTTTAATGTAATAAGCTGGTCAACTCGATGCTCTCAGCTCTCAGTGAATATGGCAGTGACATATAATTCTTGCTCATTCAACGAATTTGTACATCAATCATTCTCATTCACGCTTTTAACATTTTTAAAGAAAATGGTTCCAGAAATGTCCATCATTTCCATTTGGCTCATGTCCCTTCGAGCTCCAAAACATATTTATATGAATGCTTCATGTTTGTTTCAGGTCCGAGTAATTGCTATTTTAATACAGCTGATGCGGCAAATGACCCAATTCAAATTAGTAGGCGATAATGGAGAATCAGCTTAAAAGTCATTGCGTGACCGAGATTTGGCCTTTCTGACAATCACCCGGAAGTTTCAGCATTGAAAGCCTGAATGTGAAAGTGAATAAATGTAATTAGAGCGAATAATTCTGGACCATTCTGAGTTATGGTTTATGGCATGGTGGAATAGTTGGGTTGGTAAAAGTGATTGCATAATTTAATATATTTTGCAAGGATTGAGAATGGTACGCATTGCACAGAGGCAAGCTTTGCGCTAATCCGAGAGCCAGAGAGAGTGTAATGTAACATTTGGCTTTTTTAGTTTGTGTTTGACATAGTTCCACCAACTTACTTCCTAGGAGCTAAAAATAGATAGGATTATTTTCATTCAAGATTCAAGTATCTGTATTTACTTGGGGTGTGTGCTGTGTGTGTACTCTTCAGTGTGTAGCAAGTCTCACATACCACGCACAGCCTTCACATGTAATTGTTATTAGCGAATTAGATACTGCGTACTTTCAATACAATATACAATCAGTCTATTATATACAGCATTGTTGTACTTGTACACACTGCCTTTACAAATTAACAATAGTTCTTGTTTATGGAGGTAGGTACGAAAAAAAAAGTTTTCTCCAAAAAGTTCACCCGAAAAAGTTCCAGCCCAAAGCACATTCCATAATAACCGTCACTGAAACTATAAATTATGGTCAGGATATGTTCCTTTAGTTAGGTTCTTAAATTAAATATGGTCCCATTGTTTTGAATTTCACTAAAGCTATGTAAGGTCTACATAACTTAATTTTTTTTAGCGGGCAAACTTATTCGACGGAACTTTTTCAGGGGAACTCGTTCGGAGGGATTTTTTTCGGAGAATCGTTTTCGGTACATGCGGATTTCATATCGTTCACTCAGATGATGGCATTGTTCAACCCTCTTCTATGTAGTTGTACGCACTACGCACTCTACATAATTTCAGGAACAACTCCAGCTCTGGCAGAATAGATAAACTTCAATTGGAATTAGCTCAATAAATGGACATGTTGAATGATGTTTGTGTAATGTGTAACCGTCACCAATAATACACTAATGCGTTTCAGAAATGGAACGAATTCAAGAATGCTAAATTTGAAATGGAAAGAGAAAATTGAGCTACCGAGTAATCAATGGTGGCTGTATGGGTCAAGATGTTTATTACTTTATTTTATACATGTGAATGACTTCAATAGTGACCACTGAAACTGAATCAAATGCACAGCACTTAATATTATTGCATATTTTAATGAATTAAGAAGAAAAAAGCGTCGGTCAGCATAAAGGGTAATCAGTTCAGTTAGTGTCGATATGCTCAGTTTCCGCGCTGACCACTGACTAAACAAACCATAATTATGATCCCCTATGTACGTACATATAGCACTATGCATATATAATTCAATAAATCCAAATGTTATACCATTCATGTCTTTGACCTGTCGAAGAACAAAATTATCAAAAATCGTACATCGGTAAATACGGCAATAAAGCTAAGTGGATTAGGATTAGAACTGACTTTCTACATATATAGTAGGACGAGGGCATCACTATGCTAATGAAATTACAGTTCACTATATATTGTACATAAGTACTATGTATGTAGTCATTGCAGGTTCGGCACATAATCGGAACCTTTAGCCAATTTATTTGGTTCTTGGTTGTACGTTGTACAATGATAAGCCCTGAAACAAAGTAACTCTTTGTTCAGCTCTAGTTTAATTTCTGAAACTTAGTCTCCGCTAATCAGCTTCTTCATTAAGTTCCTTACTGTGACCGTAACCACAGCAAGTGTGTATATAAAACATACACTAATCAAGATCATCATATAAACTAAATAAAAAACTGTTTTTCTCAAGTCTTGCGTTTACGTCTCTTATAAATACATAACGATGCCTGACATGAGGAGAAGGACGAATATTAAAAGAGTATCTGTATGCCAATGTAATATCCTAAGTTGGCGTTCATTGACTATTTTACTATAATTATTATACATTACTACATAGGCATATAATCTACACGCGTTGACATTATATTACATGGAAGAGTAAGTAGGAGTGGACTGTCCGCAATTTTTAGCTCCACTCCGCCCGATAAGGCACGGGCTATATGCTGTAGGGAATTGACATGCCATGACATACATACTACATAGCGTAATTTCTACATCCTCAGATTAGACATGACTTCTTATTAGTTGGAATTGAGAGGTTGTTACAGCTTAAACCTTAAATAAACTAATCTTAAGTGTTGGGTAGAAAAAATGCTTGACGACGAGACAGACGTTGGTGTAATATCAAAATACGTACATTATCCTGAGGTGAGGAACCATAGCAGATATACATTTTTCTTGACCTCCGAAATATTCAAAATTTTGAACCATGAATTTGCGCAATTATTCGGAGAATTCGAATTCTATACCAAAAATGAATCAGAACCTGACAAATATTTATATTTTGAGACTAACTGAAAGCCCGTTTCATGGACGGGAATTGAATCAATTTCCGTAGATTGAACAGTGAAAAACAGAAACCCAGATACTAATTGCTAACCCCAAATACAAAAGCCATTATTTGCACATGCATCATCTTTATTCCAACGCTTTCAGTTTCACGAATATCAAATAAAAATTTTGGGTCAAAGTTTGACCCTTTGAACTTAACCAGGGACCATTAAGGTCACCCATATATTAGCTTCAAATCTATACCCAGGTAAGAGCTTAAACACAAATCCTGAAATAGGTTCACCGTTTTTTATTTGCTTGATCTAAATTATACAGCCACTAAAAGAAAATATATTATTGATTTTAAAGCGATAGACTTCATCCGTTTTCAGAAAATCAATTAAAAACAGCGACTAACTGAAGCTACAAAATGCAAGCCCACTGAAAGCTAAATCTGACACCGCCGCCTTAAGATTGCTCAACTTCAAACAGCCGAAACAGAAACATTCACAAACAACATCATCAGAGTCGTTGGTAAGTATACAGGAATGCTTGTTGTTTTTCATTTCATGTGACTTGGGATTTGTGATAGTGAGTTAGTGACTTTCTACTGTAGTACACATTTACATGCGGACCACGCCACGTTAATCCATCCAAGTAGCAAGCCCAGAGTTGTTCAGGATAACTATTTGCTATGGTGATTGATAAATGCTATGCTTAAAGTTAAGCACAGATGACATGAAGGGATGAGCACGTTGGAGCTCTCTGATTGGCTGGAAAGGGGAACACTCCTCTGCTCTCCGTCTATCTCTTTTCCGCATTAGGAACATTTTTTGGCAACTCAACTGCGTAGATGTTTGTGTAGTCAGTTGCCGGCATGTGGGCCAGACAAGGCCGAATAACTGATTGAGCGACACTAGGCCAAATGGTACTATGTGTGTATTACACAACAAATACGCGTAGCTACACTCGTCCTCCCATCTCCACGCATATGCTTATGCTAATGTACAGACGCCACAAATCCAACTGATTACGAGTTAAGAGTTTGGTTGGCTGAGAACAAAGAACCCCTTCATTGTGCCAAAAAAATAGGCAAAAAATAAGAGGTTTGTACAGATAAGGGTTAGGGACAGGATACATTAGGCGTTACTGCGGTTTCAGGGTCGTCTCGGGTTTACAAGGTCTCCGAAAGTCAAAAACATTTTCCATAGGCATACTAGTAACTCTTAGGATTACAATGGTTAGCAATTTGCAATTCAGATACAGATAAGGTGTGGTTCTCATATATGTTGGTTTCCGTACAAACTGGATACATTGAGTTCAACTAAGCATATGTAGTTCCGGAGGAGTTGCGGCAGAACAGACAGCATCTTATGTCCTGCTCACAAACAAACGTGTTTTTAGCACTTTTCAAAGGTATCATTTTAGGCTGCTTACTACTTCCTATGTATTTCTATTGGCCCAGCTGGGAAAGAGCAGCTCTGTATACGCGCTTTTATGGTGTGGGAAAGGATTTTACTAGTTGTACACGAAAATCATTATCTCTATGTTCTATGTTTGTAAAGGTACATCTTATTGTTCTCAAGTGTGTTTTTGCAAAACCGTTCTCACTCCCACCACGAATAACTTCCTTGAGAACCCTGATTTATTTCCATAACACATTTGTTTGTATTTAACTTGGAATGGGAGGCTGTCGTGCGTCATAAGAACTCGTTCACGCATTGAGGATTTACATTTGTTAATCAAGTAGCTTACATAATTTTTTATAAATTAAGTCCATGTAAGTGTTCAATGCTTGACTTAGAAAATATTGGAAGCTGAAGCAGATAGAACACAATATACACGTATAGAATCCCGTGCAACACGGAGAATATTGGCACATTGACATATAATTCCTTCCGCGTTCCTTTGCTTTCTTTCAAATCGTCTTGTAGGTCGGAATAAAAATATACGCAGTTGTGTTTTTTAGGCCTTTTAGCACTTTGATGTTTGTCATGCTCATATCATCATTTGCAGATCAGAATCAGAAGAAATTAATGAAATATTAAAAAAATAATTGTCTAGTGAATCTAATTGTAAGATATTGAGGAATTGAGTACCTAGCCGGCCCTGGACCCTGGCTGAGCAGGCACCCAATATCAATTATGCCATCTCCAACTTCAATCTATTTAATAGCTTAGACGTAAATGTTTAACCGACATAACATCTAACCTATTTCGTCTACGCTTTACACTATCAAGCTTATCATGGGGAAATTCAAGATGTGGCACATGCGACAGGACCCGTTGTGTGTCAATTGCTAAATAATTTATTTTCAAAAGCTAGTGTGTCCTTAGAGTGATCTTGGTCTTCCTAACCCATATTCTCCAGAACTAACTGACTTCTATCATTGGACATGAATGAACACACCTAAACTTTTGCAAGTTACTGATATGATTGTGTATGTGCATGATTTAATCTAATAGCGATTCCTCCAGTGACCAACTTTTGATACTCAAAGGGAACCTTTCATACGGACTTGTGATGTGACACTGAATAAAAAAAAATACGGGAAAGCAACAATACAAACACATGTTGCAATTTAGCCTTGTGCGCCTGCCCTATTCAGTAATTCAAAATATATTTTCCTTCGAGCTGCTCAGAGCGAGTTGGCCAGTGATTGGTTCACCCAGCCTACAACAACAGGACCGTTCATGCGAAAAGTTCTGCAGGTGCACATAGCAAGTTTCCTCGGTAGTACATCTAACGGCAAATCGCAATTTCTGTCCAACCTGCTGTGAGCAGGCCGACAATTAGGATGAGGATCAGGAGATTACAATAATGGCCTACTGAGATCACTGTACAAACCTGTGGGAGATTAGCTACTTGGTACTTATTAGTCCTCCGAATGAACAAAGATCTTCCTTCATGTTCAGAAAGCCCAAGAGTTTCCTTTTGCGTAAAATCCAGTGATTGGGTAATAATTAAGAATTGAGTAAAACGTGTGTGCATCATCCGATCGTCATCGTTACTTGATTATAATCTCTGATTAAGCTCTGGTCTGGATTTGGATTTAGAACATATTACAGCCTTCATTCATTATTATCCCATTTTCCATTCAGGACTACTTTAAGCCATGTTTTTGTATAGATAAAGTTTGTATTATGTCATTGGCGGCGCTGCGTGTGTACAATGCGCCACACGCTTGGCGATATGTATATTTTCTTAGCATAATCACAATCACAGTCTTGTATATGGGGACATCGCATGAATGAAGCATTACGCCTAGAATCTGGTCTGGAAGCCGTTGGAATCGGAAAACTAACTAGATATTTCCGGTTGATGATTATCCAAACTTAAGTTTTGAATCAAACCGTGTATTTTGATGATAACTACCTGACGCCCTAAAATTGACTAATTATACTACTCTAATCAGCCCGCAGTCGTTAAAGTCGTCTCCTAATTGATAATTTTGAGCTTTAGTCAATCACTAGCTAAATAAGTTTGATATAAGCAGACAGCCTAAAAGTCTACTAATGTACGTATACCATCAAAAATGTACATATAAGCACATGCTGTACATCCAACGCAATATTGAAATTGTTTTGAGCCTGGGATAGTTCAGAATATTCAGATTTTACTTTTCTGTAAGAACACTAATACAAAATACAAATGAAAAGAACGAATAGATAATCGAATTTTCTTCAATATAATTAGTACAATTAGAGCATAAATTAGTTTTCAAACCAATACTGTCAGCAATTGGGGCTCATATCAGAACTCTAAGTCGTCTGAATGCAAGACATTGCACACAATATTCAATTATTAATGCTTGCAGTGAATACTTATTTTTATTTCTATCCATAAATTTTTTTTTTAGAATTGATTAGGTCCAATAAACGTGGTACCCTATGCAGGTAGTAACAGATTTTATTGCGACAAACCAGAAACCCTAAAAAATCAAAGTAGTTTTGATTTTTGATCCCCAGTATTGTAGAAGATAATCTACTACCTAGTAGTAACTCGGTATGATGCACTGCACGATTGTGCAATAATAAATAAAAGCTGAAAACAAAAAACAAAATACATTTTTTGCAACTCTACGTCTTTACGTACGTCAACGTCAATGAATAGAAGCAGAATTATTATATGTACTATGTAGTTAGTGATGTGTGGTTCGGTCATAAATACATATAAGGTATAAAGTTAATTATTTACACACGATCTCCTTAAGTCATAATTTCTTACTACCACCGATATTGCGTATCAGTCTCCTGTCGCAGTAGAATATTAGTTACTAGTTTGTTGCAGTTTGTTTTAAACCAATCTGTTGTGGAGAATTTATGGGCGTGTGTGTGACGCATGTGATAATGAGTTTCTGAAACTGCGTGCAAAATTATGGGTGTAGATAAGGAATATGTTCTAGTAAAACATATTCTCGTCTAGCAGCATCATAATCCCAAATTCTGATAGATGACCTTGCAGTACTCCTAATTCTAATTCCTATTAGCTTCGTATTTAGTTTCAGTTTATTCACCCTGAATGAGCATTGTGAAATTTTGTATGCAATTTGCGATGCATCGCACACGCCTCCTGTGCCTGTGCATACAGCAAAACCATTTGAGTTTAATTGCGTTGAAAGTTAAGTACACTACCAATATATTGCTGGATTTGGAAGACCGAATATAACAAGACAAAGTTCATGGGACATTCCATTAACACAGTGCTTCAATTAAAACGTAACTATTAGTTTGTACAAAAAGCGACGACATTGACACTACTTACGAAGCGAAACGAAACGATTATAAATTCTGAGAACCACAAACACAAACTACATATAAACTCTATGCTCCATCTACTTGAAATTGAAAATGTTTAATTAACAAACATGCGTTTGGTAGGCATAATGGAATGCAAACGCCACTGCAAACTACAACTACATAGGTATTAATCAAGCATTTGAATGATATTATTACTGTTATACGGGATTAACTTATAAATATTAACTAAATAGTCAATATTACCAAATTCAGTAAAAATCACGAAGCTTCGTGGTAAAAATATAGTTTCCTAATGCATTCCGCGGATACCACCACCAAAAGCGATATTTTTATACTCAACAATCACTTTATTTTTTTTATTTTTTTTAAAGGCTAAACAGATCCTATCGGTATGATTTTTGTTACCTTTTAAAAAGTTGCATGATTCATGATATTTATTATGATGCTTTTTCCTCAGCCTTTGAGGAGAGAAATAGCTTATAGCGATCCCAAATAGTACTACACTACGCCAAGGCACATTACCTGACTGTATGCCTATTTTCGGGAAATTAGTATTATGTTGAGCTACTTTTGAATCGCGATTATGAGTCAAAATAGATTAGATAGCGCATATGAAATTTTATCATAACACTATAAATGCTTACAATATTCATTCCAATAAGCACGGCATACGATTTTGTTCTTTCCTGATTTTGGATCTCATTTTTATTCAGTCTTCCTTGTTCTTTTTGTTTTGCAAGAAAGTTTTTTTTAACATTTTGATAGATTTGTAATTGTATTTTTAATTTGGCTCAAAACTTTATTTGGAGTAATAAAGTGATATTTACGATTTACGATTCTGTTTGCACTTTGTGTAACTTCGCTTATGCAGTCGTTCCTGTATGAATTCGTGCAGGAACAACTTCCAGAGCTGTTGGAGCCTAAATTCTGCTCTTTTTTCACGTTTTTTTTTGTTCGGATTTTATGAAATCGTGTTGCCGGGATCCAGGCACCAGGCACCAGGATCAGCTTCATATGACTCCTTTGTTCGTGTCGCTGATTCAGACGTCAGAATTCTTGAACTAGAATGTAGAAACTCACTCTCCGTGTTCTTTTTTTAAACTTTTTATACTTATCTTCCTTTTCGGGCCAGTGTGAAGCGGCTGCTGTAAGGTAACATTCTTAAATAATTAACATCAGTCATTAATGTGTATCGCGTCATACGGACGGTGGCAGGAACATGGGTTGGTTTCTATGTATTTAGATCTTGGGGACAGGAAAATTTCATAGTAGATTGTACCCACATTGTAACGTAACCTAACCTAACCAATGTGCGTATAATGTGGGCAAAATCTACTTAGAGTATTTTTCTATCCCCCAAGATCTACGTAGAACTCAACCGGGAATGGGAACGGGAACGTGAGACAAGTGCGGCACATGTCTTGAAGTGCCTGACTGCCTGACTTGAAGTGCCTGACAAGATTAAGTTACCGATTTCACGTTATCGAATTACATTTTTGTCTGAATCTTAATTATCGAGCTCATTTTTAAATATATAGAGCCTTTTCGTTGTTGTATTGATTGAGCTTCATGGCTAGAGTTAGACGCAGTATAGTATAACCGATCTCATGTCATGTGTATGTACATTATTCTGTGCAAATACAAAATACAGCAGAATTGTTGTGTGCATATAAATATTAATTATTGTAATTGTACGTGTGCAGTGCGTAGTATGCATGTCGGGGTGAGTGTCGAAATTGAAGGGACACGGTGACGGGAAAGAAATCTTTTATTGAATTGAATTGAATTATGCATACGCTAATTCGGTTTCGATTTAGCATATGGTATGCCCATTCATTACCATTAAGTTTCTACTAGGATTTTAAGCAACTATGAGCTAAACAAGGACGGAATTAGACAGTTGGAGAGTAAGCTATGTAAAGCTGGAGGGTTCTGGTGGTTAGGTGCTGGCAAAGTCACCAATACTATGTTTTCGCAGATGTACGATTCTCTTATGGAATTTCGAATTTCGTCCATCCTTTACTGTCTTTAAAGGCTGCATAGACCTAAGACCCATAGACGAAACATTTTTATCTTTTCAGATTCGAGAGGATGCCATCCAATATTGAAGTCAAGGCTCGGCTGGGGAGTAAGGACAGACTTGGGGAAGTTGTATTGGTAGCTGAATGGGAAACAGTTAGCCAGATGAAGGTTATTAACCAAGTTGATACCTTCTTCAACGTGGTGAACGGCCGCCTAAAACTTCGGGAAGAGGAGACCGGCGCAAAACTAATTTGGTACTCACGGCCCAATGGACCGGGCCCTAAATTGAGCATTTTTAATATCACTCTGGTTCCGGACCCCATGTCAATGGTAGAAGTGCTGAAAAACGCAATGGGAATTTCCATGGTAGTGAAGAAAAGACGAGAACTTTACTGGGCGGAGTGTGAGTTGACGGGATTGCGAACACGCATCCATATTGACGCTGTGGAGGGTTTAGGAGACTTTATCGAATTTGAGGTACGAAATGAAGTATTAATGAGGTCCAACTGAACGGTTATTTCCATCTAAGCAAAATATTTTTAACAATTATAAAAATGCTTATATTTCTCCAATAGGTCATTGTTCCATCTGAAGAAAAACGGGATGCAGCAGTAATTGTGGCTGACAAGCTAATTGAAAAGTTCGGAATTAAACCTGAAGATGTGATGACCGAGGCCTATGCCGACTATTTGGCGATGAAGACAAATGGCACCTGTATGGCTAACGGCACGACTGGCACCAGTGAATAATGAATTCTGAAGTTAAGATAATGGAACTGAGATTTGACAATTATGTAACTCCAGATTTTGTAATTTATACTAATTTTGTATGAAAATAGGTGTGAATGTTAAGAATTTATTACATGCAAATCATAGTTTTATATCCTCTCCGTGCCATCATTTCTCACCTCTCCGAATCTTCCATTTGGTTACAAATAAAGAAAATATAGTGAAAACGAAGTAGATCTTGAGTTTGATATTTACTTTATTTTGGCCCATTTAGAATTAGTGGTACATGTACACATACTATGCTAATATTGAGACAACACAGGCAAACTAACTAGGACAATGTTTCTTGATAGCGACAAAAATATTTGGATGTAGTAACGCTTACTTCTTAAACCAAGAACGAGACGACGACGAGAATATAGGAACAATACAGTCCTCGTAAATTATCGGGAATCAGGTACAAGCACAGAAGCCCGACAGGCCTACCTCTTCGAAGCCCAAATGCCCTACGGTACCCGGAGTCTTTCTTCTGTTTACTTAACTACACTCAGCAGTACGGACGTAATGCTATACAAAAACCTGAAGCTAAATACTAGTCAACTATCTGTTCTGTTCGCAGTAATTAATTATCTAATTCCATCCATCCATTTCACAACGACTAATAAAGCGGCACTATATCTAACAACAATATGAAACTGATACAGCAATTTACAAAAGGAAGTAACTACATCTAATTCAATGTTAAATATAAACAAAAGTCAATGGCTAACTAACTGAACGACACGGTTGAAATAAGGAACAGGTGAGACGCGGTAAACACTAATGGAGAAGCAAGTCTAATTGATTCTAGTCATGTTTGGTTAGGTTTTTCGAAAATATTTCAAAGGTTAGGTTAAGTTTACCAAAAAACCACAGTGAGTTTTCTATGGGCGTTTACTGCGTGATCCCTGTTCCTTCATTCAATCAACGTTACTAACTTAAGTAGAAAGCAGTCCAAGTCCCGATTACCGACGGAAGAGTACAGTTTGTTGCAAAGCAAAAGGCCCGGTACCACACCATAGCCAGACTATGTATTTAGAAAGAGGATTGATTATATCTGTTCAGAAGGCTCGTCACCATTCACTCTAACGGAGTCGGAAACCCATTTCTCAATCGATTCCTCTAAAACGTAAAAAAAGAAAAACAATATCTTCAACTTTTAGGAAGAAAAAATGATAAGTTTCAACTGCCCAAACAGAATATGATGACACGGAAATAATACTCGATTTTACAAGCCCAAAAAAAAAATTGGGCCCAGGACGATCTGAACTAGGAAAAAAGCTATTCGGCATTTTCCAAAATCAGCAGAGAAATAGAAACGGACTGGAGCAGTTTGAGGGAGGTTGACATTTTTACAAAGTACAGATGGTGAGACGGTTCGCTTCAGTGCAGCTTCTGGAATGCCATTACAATTAGGTCAACCGTTACCGCCGCAATATTCTCCCAGCAGTGGTGTTCAGGCTTCCCAAAATGCTGTTAATTGTCACTAGAATTAGTCAGCCTGGAAGCTGCACCCAAGCAAAGTTCAATTTTAAATTACAAGAACTTGCTCGTGGTTCCGTTAATTTGAAATGTGAAACGACTCAAAATTAAACATTTAGCTGAAATCGGAAATGTGAGACTGAAAGACGAGCTAATGTTTATACTCCTCTTCCCCATACTCAGTCAAATCTGTGAAAGTATTGATGTCCATGTCTGTGTCGGATTTACTTTTAACAATGGCCTCAACACCAGTCGTCGAGTCCATTTCGGCCACGAGCTGCAAACTGGCTGATCGGGCGGCCTGTAGCGGACGAGGAAGGAGAGATGTTGAGGAACCCGAAGCGCCCGCTTCACTGCCACTTTGGTAGTCGACTCCGTCAGAAATTGACAAGAGACGAGCTCGCTCTTCAATCAAACCGCCCGGATGACGGTACACTTTGGAAGGCATCACATTTCTTACAGTGCTTCCTACAAGCAAAATCACACAAATTAATGACAGTCGGGTTCATGCTGTATCGTCTTAGGGCAGTGCGGAATTTAAAGCGAGTTAAGAGTCTGGTAGTCTGATTGCTATTTTCCTATTTTGATTGATTCTATTAAATACGATAAAGGTCGTTTAATTTTAACGCGCTTAGCGAAAGGAATTTTTAGCCACTAAACTTGGCTCTGGGAGAACGAATTTAGCTCTAGCTACACGGCGACGGCCTCGAAGCTCATAAAGCACATAGAGCGAAGGGTCGGTAGATGATATCATTACGTTAAGCTCTGTGTATTGTTTTTGCTCGAGATGTCGCACTGCTCAAGATGGTGAGGCATAGCAATCACGCCACAAATGCAATAATACTAGAATCCCCAACTCACTCATTACACCAATATGTTCTTCCAGATCTTTCTTAACATCTGAGACATCCCACATTTGGAGGAAAGACTCGCAGCAATTGGGTTGTTCCGCTGCCATGTCCACGTACGCCTTGTATGAGAACGCGTAGTGATGAGCTATGGCGGCCAAAAACATTTCAATACAGATAAGGAAGTTTTGGAGACTGGAGGAAATGTCTTGAATATCATTTTTGGAAGTTGTCCCAAAGACGTCAGAGATGACGTTTGTGTACACAAGAATGGAAATGGCGAATTCTTGGCTATATAGAATAAATGGATACAATTAGAGTGGGAAGGCTTAGGTAGCTATGGTGGGCTGTTAGCTTATGAACTACAACCCTGTTTTGAGCCGGAATAATCCAAGTCAAACTACACGGTTCTCTAGTAAAGTTATATGACTTATTTGAATTGAACCCATGTTTCTTCTAATAGTGAAGCTTAGACATAGATTTCGCAATAAATCTAATGAGACGGACAATACACACGTCTGGCTTGGTGTTTAGATTCACATTTATCATCCCGAGCGGCTCAGAGCAAGTTGACGAGTCATGAACTACACCAAATTATTTATACAAGTAATGTAACTGACTTTGAAACTCGCCCTTAGCCGCCTATATCAAATACCTTCGCCTGTTCATAGAATTAACTTACAAGAATGAAAAGAACACCACAGCCTTGATACAGAGAATCTTGGCAACTGGATTCATCGGAGCCAATTCTGCTTTGTTGGCGAGGTAGAAAAGTACGAGGCAGTACATTGCCGTGAATTGTGACACGTTGTTCACGAAGAGAATGTAGGGATATGCGACCGTAGGAGTATACTGATCTTCTCCGTACACGCCGGACATCTCACAAATGCTGTTCCAACAAATTGTATTATTTCCCATGAAAAGGCACACGATTACGGGAATTAAATTCATGCTTTGTTGGTATACTCACAATGCAATGCCGGCTGTAAGAGGCCGAACGACGGTGTACTGTAAAATCCCGTGCTTACATTTGTGCACAAATTCTCGACCCATTTCCCAGTCCCGCATACAGCATAGCGGAAAGAAGTGATGGACTTGAGGCTTTAGTTCCAAATTAGCTTCCAAATCCATTTCAGCATTCAAGTAGTTGAGTAGGAATTTCATAAAGTTGTAAATGACGTAGGCTTCATAGCACTCTCGCATACTGTTCATGTAGATTGAGAGTTCAGGCGCGATGAGACCCAACCACTGAAGAATTAATTAACAGTACGAGCAATTAGTCCACAAATAGTTCATTATGAAGACTAGCAAATAATCAATACTTTCTAATACGTTTGAAAAAGGCCTCAAATCTTGCCCGACAACTTTGCTCAGCGTTATAGTAAAACTAACGACCCAAGCGCGGAACGATATAAAAGTTCATGAACCAAAACTAGTAAACTAGGATAGGGACTCACCGCATCCAAAGCGTAGATTGGCACCATCCATAAAATTCTACAAAATAAAACCGAAACCGAAATTATACTCACAATAGAATGTGCTTGAATTGAGGATGTAAGTGCACTAACAACGGTCCAAAGCTGCAATGGATAAATATTAGTCTTATGAACAAACCTGATAACGTGTTTCTGAAGATATGGTTTTGTGTAATGAACCAAATGCTGAGTGATTTGCCAGAATGTAATGGGCATAGCGAGGAGAGCAAAGACGCCTCCAATCAATTGAGTTCTTTGTTGATTCGTGCATTGAGTCCCCAAACAATTAACGACTAAGAGTGGAATAACTAAGATCAGCACTACCAAGTAGGACAGGAGAACAAAGGGACGAATCCACAGTCGCCATCTACATGTATAAGAATTTAAATCATTATTCCGAATTCCCAACACATCGATGTAGAGTTTTATGGGCGCTTACCGAACGAAGCAATGGAACCACCATCGCCCGAACCGTTGACAACAGTCTTTACAACTACAGCTCATTTTATTCAACTGAGCTCAACTTGGCCTTGGTCTGTGGTATCTATCTATTTAGATATAACTTGATTAACAGCGACGTCGTTTTCTGTGCTCAATTAAACCTGAGGACAAAATATGCTATTTAAACTATTATAAAAACAAGTCTAATAATTTTTGTATAAATCAGAAGTACTTACTTCGGTTGCAGTCTTTCCAAACTGGAGATTCAGTGTCAGTTCTTTATAAATTGAGTACCATTGAGTCAGTATTGAGTAGGGTAAGGGAGTTTATGCGTCATTCGAGACAAAGAAATAAGCAGTCCTGCTGATTCCTAATGAAGCTGGTACACCGATGTCAAATTACAGTCTTTCATTGCAATTCAGGGAACAGTTAACTGCAATAGGCGGGCGTTCGTTGGTTTAATCTTCCGCCACGTATTACAATTTATAATGAAATAGGAGATGATAACTCTCCACTTCGTGCCAGGCTCCACTTCAGAATAAAACTGATTCCTCTCCTCCCATAGAATTTACCTGCAATTCAAAGATAACAAATATTAGATATATTTTAGGTTTAGGTATAGGCTGCGTGTGCGTATAGCTCTATCCTGTAATCTACAATGTCACTGTAGTGCACATATGTGTACAATCGTTAATGTCATACGTTTGCACAGTAATAAATTTATTGTAACTGTAACACTAACTGCTAGTAATACAGTAAGTACGACACTATTATTTCCATTGTATCCACAAATGTAGTGTATGGAAGACCCAAAATCGTCTGAGTAAACACTAACCTTGTGATCCATTACTCTTGGTAATCCTAATTGATAGGAAAACCAAATGCACAACTATAATACCTGAGAGAGTATGTATATACTTTGAGAATAACATTGAGCTAGATATAACACTTGCAATTAGTTCGACAGAACCTTTGCAATCAAATAATTGTTAGGTGGAATAACTACATATATTTTAAGAATCTTAAGATACTACAGTTGATGAGTAATTGCAAAAACTGAATTTAGCACAACGGTAATTCACAACAAAGACAGATGATTCATCATATTCACTTAATGTAAACTGCTTGAAGGAGTTAGACAGCTACGAATCAATCTTTTATTGAAGAAGATCCAACATAATGAAGTAGTTAAGGTTAATTTGCACGTGTAATTGTAATTGCCACTACCTGAACTGAACTATATAGCTGGAACTGGTGACTGTCATGAAGAATCAATGATAAGAAAATACGTGCAGGTTGAAAATTGGCTCGTTATTATGTAATACATGACAACGCTGTTTTAAATAGACTAACCAAAACAGACAAATGAATAGACATAATCACTAATTAGTGGTTAATTAGCAAATAATGCTCGCAAGCAGCGATATTCAATATTCATGCATGGAATCAACTTGATAAACAAAACTCACCGAAGGCGGCAGCTGCGGTTGCGGTTTGACTTCACGGAACGGGACTGCTCGGCGAAGTTGGGAGTCAATTAAACAATTAATCGCTGTCCTCCAATCCACATAATATCAGATGTCAGAGAAGAGCCTAACGGGATTGAATTTGAATATTGAATACACAGCTTAAGATGGAATACTGACATGATATGATACCTTAACACTATGATCTCAATAACTTTGAACTTACTTACAACTACTGCACCGGTGACTGGTTTCTGGATCTGGACTTGAAATTACACGTAGTATCCCTTATTGTGACTTATGACGTTTGTGATCCGAAGTCAAGAATTAATACAAAGTTATGGACACTTAGGATGGAATTGGAAAGAATATTTGTGATTTGTGACTGGAATATGGGCTGTGGTTTGGGGGTGGGCGCCTTGGTTAACTTTTTACACCTTTGTCTTTAACCATTACTAAAAACCCGTTATTACTCTGGCTGGAGGTCTCTGCATATACTACTAGTGGCAAATATGTACTATCAATTCAATTTATTACATAAAAACAGCCTCAGTCTATGTATGTAATATCCAAGGCTTAGAGCTTGTGGCAAGTCTTACTACATACAAGTCGCACTGGGTGACTGAATCGTGTCCTTGTTGCTTTGCTTGGTCTAAGGAATCATTTGAAAAACTGGTTTATGAGTGCAATATACAAGCTGAATAAAAGTTTAGTAAGTAATAGTTGAATTTTGAATTCCAATCGAATAGTCGAATTCTGAATGTGGACAATGGATGCGTTGATTACTGATTTCCGCGTATTATGCTGTTGGCTGTGTGAATAAATACGCTGTACTTGCAACTAAGCTAAGCTCCTACTGCTAAAAAGTCAGAATCTTGAACGTTGGACGTAATACGGAATTGTTTTCCATCTGTTTGGTCAGAGTGCGTGAAAATAGGCATTGCTCCACTCGACACTTCTTCGTCCATCCTATCCATCTCAAAATCGGAACCTCAACATTGCAGTATATCCCGGTTTCTACTTTCTCGCTTACTAAGCCAAGCTTAATAAAAGTAAGCCAATTTTGTCCATATGAACAAGAACTATTTATGTACATATTTAGTAGAAGAATGGAGAAGAAGTATGGAGTCGTGGTGTCGTGCTAGCATCATCCCAGTCCCAGCACATTTGACCTACGGCCTAATAAAGTTGTTGTTTTGTCAAGACGTAAAAAGACTCCCGTGCCAAACAGCCTAATGCAAACACCCTATGCAATGCATGCTAAAACTTGAAAGATATAAAAAGAAATAATAATTTATGTAGTCTACATACATTGAGTATCTTATTGCGTCTTACGCGCGCGCGCTGCGCTCGTAGCTCCAGCTCTAGCTCTGAGGACAATTTAATTACGAGATGCTTCATGCGTCCCCTCACCTGAAGAGGCCTATGTCGAAAACGATTAGTTTTTAACTTTCGATTTTCGGTCTTTTCGAAGCTGCCTAACCTGAATGTATAATAGCATGGCATAAATTCATTTGACAGCTTTTTTTGGAAATATCACCTCACTGTGGATTGAGTGCGACCTATAAATAATACCATCTAGCTCTCCATTTTACACTCTTGTTATGCCAAATACTGTATTAACATGTTAACCGAAAAACCGGAGCCCTGTAATCATCTTAGTAATTTCTCGATTTTGAATAATGGGAATTGAGAATGGCAATAATGTTTATGGTGAATTCACGAACTTATTTGGAGAAAAGTAAAGTAGGCTTTGCAGGCTGTTTTATTTTAGTAGTAATATTACATATTACAGTACTTGACTAAAGGCTGATTGAAAGTTATACTTGCATAGGCACCAGAAGAAATTCTAAGACCACGGCCCTGTTTTGCAATACTCGTACATGCCACGTAACGTAACGTACGCAGAAGGATCTGAATTTCCGAAACCGAATATTCCGAATCTCCTTTGCCTTGTACACATTATAGCTTTACTTAGTGCTCGTAGATGTAATTTAAATTATGCACAAAATTATTGACATTGTAAAATCATATAATTGAAACATTACAGCATTGTAAGGCGATTTGGAATAAGTCATTGGAATCAAATAAGCAGACTTTTAATAATTGTAGACTCTGAATACATGGTAGAAAGAGTTTTTTAGAATCATAATTTCATTTACATATTATTTGCTCTCAGCCCTCCCTGACCCATTGGTCTGGAGCCTGTTCCGATGTTTTCCTGGGAACCATTTTGATCTTTGAAGTAATTGGCATTTGAGCAACTCGATCAACTCCAGCAACATCTTTTCTTTGCTCCGAAGCTTGTTTTGGTTGGGAGCTTTGAAGACGGTTAGCCTGTTGCTGTAACTGGGCTTGAAGTTGTTGGAGCTGGAGTTGTTGTTTGATAATTTGCTGGAGCTGCCTCTGTGTTTCGATTGGGGACAGTGTCGGCTGTTGGTTTAGCGGTCCATCCGTCGTCAATTGTTTTGACGGTAACAACGTGGAATCTTTTCCTGGCGATTGTGTTACGGAAGCTGGGGTCGATATGAACACGCGATTCAACACTGTACCCGCCACCTTCTGAACTCCAGTTGGTGCAAAAACGAAGGAACCTTCTAGAATTTGTTCCAGGTTTCCTGAAGCAACGCCGCTGAGAATTCTATCGATTCCCTTAGGAATGTCCGGTATAAAGCCAAGACCTAATGTTGTATGCATACAAAAATATAAAGTTTTAGACTACGTTTAGAATAATCGTGATTATGATACAATTTCGACTGTTAATTTGAAATTGTCATATTGGAGAACTTTTTTTTAGTCATAATTACAACACAAAGTATACTAATATCAGGTTTCGTTTGAACCTAAAAAGTCAGTTTGCGGTAGCGAGGCGACGAAAAAGTTATTGGCAAACAAATTCTATTTCATTTCATTGCATCATTCCAGTAAGTTACTCCATTCCAAGCCCAACTATGTATACCATTAGATATTCCATCCATAACACGATATCTAAGTTTTCTAGTATTCGAAACAGTACCTGGTCTTCCATTTAGCCTAGGCGTAGTGGCTTGTACTCCATTGTTATTCGTATTCCCATTCAAAACAGCGTTATTTAGTATATTGCTAAGGTCGCCGAGATTTCCCAACTTGTTCAGCGTGCCAAGGAAATTCAGGAATCCCAGCTGACGAGCTGATTTCTCATTCAGGTTTTGGATTTCTTCAATAGCTTGCACTTCCTATTTATCAAAACGATCAAGTAATATTGGAGTTAAATATAGAATCAAAACACTACATAATGCTAAATTTTATAAGCGTTCACCTTTGGAAAGTTTCTAGCTGCATTTTCAATAATTTCTTCCAACGGAAGGATTGGATAAGCTCTAGCCTGTAACGATTCACCCATGCAGACATAAATTAATATACTAACATTAATAAAAATAAAGAAACCTTGGGTTGAGCGTTACCGTGGCTCGCTTACCGAGTTTATCAAAACTGAAGCACCCAGAAGTAAAGAGAGTATTACCGACCAAGTAGCCATCATTGATTTGGAGATTCTATACGGTTATTATCAATTTCACGAGATAACCTAACTAGGTTTTCGTGGCAGCAGAGCTGTAGTTGTACTAAATTCAAGTTTGGTTAGACGTATCACTAATCAATATTCATATTGTGTAAATGTGGCTTCTAATTAGTAGAACTCAATTTCAGGTCACTGCACCGTATCGCGTAAGTTACATGAAACTCAGCTCCGTTTACTAATATACAGATGTCAATTATTTCTCTTACTCATTTACGGTCACCTGAAATTAATTGTAATAACGCAGTTCTATTAAATCTTCAAAATTCAGACGCTGCGATAAATTGTAACTCCGGTAGGGGAAAGAAATTCATGTAAAGCTAGATGCTTTCACAAAGTCACAATTCATTCAATAAAACTTTCAAGTAACTATATAGCGAGCGTCTGAAAATGGAAACAAATTAACATCACATTTGGAAGACGCTCTATTCATATAAATCGAATTTATTAAGAATTGGTTTCATAAATATATTTGCAAAATTTGAGTCGTTTGCGAAAAGAACTACCAAGGTTTCCAGCAAATATTAATTAGGTAGATCATTTATAAGCAATGCAATCAGAATGTATGATAGAATTTCTCCATTTGGGATAGGTACATTCCCGTTTCCTGAATTGAGAGTTTCGATGAAATCGGGTTGAGGAATACTTTTCGCTTCATTATTTCCCACCCCCTTCTTGCCTACTAAATACATTCATGCTGTATTGTCTTTTCTTCGTGTCATGTTTTAGACCAGAAAGGTCTTATGGGATGCCCATGTCTGTCCGTCTGTCCGTCTGTCTGTCCGTCTGTCCGTCACGTAATAAATACACCCACCTGGGACTTAAACGTGTTAAAATAAAA